>JBBMFX010027694.1:323-12142 GCA_037832545.1 Rhabdalestes septentrionalis | reverse complement strand
TCTGTGACGAGTGTTTAGGCTCAAACTCCCGGACCAATCCCAGAGGCTTGTATTCCCAGGGCAAGGCCCGCCCATGATGAAGATAAGGAAGATGAAGATGCCGATTAATGACTTTTCATTAATGGCTGCACTATATATACCGTGTATAATATTACCGGCCATTGGGAGATGGAATGGTGTTCGTGCACTGTTCAGTAAAAAAGCATAGGCAACATAATGTGTGTGTTACTGATACGTACGTATACATAAAGGGAGCCGTATTACAGACACTATTCAAAAAATAAAACCATGTGCAATATGTATTTTTTTAATGTTACCGTAATGTTTAAAAGTTAAAAAAAATGTGTAGATATCTCATATTGCAACGTGAGACACATGGGGCTTATAATCCAATGCGGCCTATACAAGTACAAAATGTATTTTCTTTATAAAATTAGAGCATGTGGCTTTTAATCAGGCGCGCTCTATATTCCGGATTTTACGGTGTATATATATATATATATGTATGTATGTATGTATGTATGTATAAATATATATATATATGTATGTATATGTGTATATATATATATATATACCGTAAAATCCGGAATATATACGTATGTATGTATATATATGTATGTGTCTATATATGTGTGTATATATATATGTATATATATTTATATATATAAATAGTAAAGAAAATGTACTTCTCTTTTCATTCAGTGTTAGTATGCCTATATATTTACATAGTAGATGTTACAATCCTGATGACTGTCACTGCCATTGCAAAGAAATCAGACATTCTCTAGAGTACATTTTATGTCAAATTACCCAGAATGACTACACATTGCATCTCAGCAGTGATGCAGAATTATTTTTATATTTTTGTGTAATTCACCTTAGTTAATTAGTATAATTGAACATTTGAAAATAACAATAAAATATTGATTTAATTCCGATAGATTTTGTTGCTCTGCATCGTAGGTAATTCGGAGGACAGTGACAGCGGAAGGGGAGGTGATTCCAGTCTGCCAGCTGGACATCCAGGTGGAAAACCCCCTCAGGAGCAATGGCATCTTCCTTGTTTCCCCGCTTATCATCAGTCACACTATCGAGAGAGGAAGCCCACTCTATGAGGTTTCAGCCCAGTCACTGGCCACCGAGGACCTGGAAATCATTGTCATACTGGAAGGTAGGATGCTTCATTGGGCTAATGCAGCTTCCTTACCAGTACACCAGACACATTTGTGTGACACGAATTGACAAAATCACCAGTATACCCAGTTATTACTGAATAACAAGCCTGGAAGTTCAGCCATATTATCACAAAGAAGATTTAAAAGTGCACAGTGTTGTGGTCCATCAGAGCAAAGTTGAGAAACACGGCATCAGATGAATTTGAATTTGATAACCTAGGGGAGCAGTGGGTGGGGACTGTACCATGCACAAGATTCAAAGATTCAAAAGATTCAAGATTAATTTATTGTCAATTCACATTTATGCACAAGACATACATGGGAATCGAAATTCCGTTTCTTGCTCTTGCCCCTAATTAGAACAAAATTTTAAAATCTAGATTACATTTTAATTGAGTTACAATAGACATTCTATACAGATTTAAAAAGACAAAAGACAAACAAATAAATATGACAGCAGTGCAAGAGTTCACGGCAGTTAAAAAAAATGTTGTGCAATGGTAACAGTAAAGTGCAAATATTGCAAATGATCACCTCAGGGAACCTCAGTGGTGACACTGGCAGTTCTGGGATTCAGACCCACAATCTTCCGATTATAAAGGCAATTCCCTAACCACCAGGCCACTATAAGATAAGATGAACCTTATATAAGGAAATATCTAATATTTAATATAGTGACATATCACTATTACTTTATTGACAGGTGTTGTGGAGACAACTGGCATCACCATGCAGGCACGCACATCTTACACACCGGATGAGATCCTTTGGGGGCGCCGCTTTGTCTCAATCATGACAGAGGAGGATGGGCGCTACTCGGTGGATTACTCTAAATTTGGTAACACTGTCCCAGTGCGGATGCCTGCGCTCAGCGCCAAGGAGTTGGACCAAACCAGAGGAATACAGGACAACGGCCCGCATGAGGGCAAGCCGCAGGGCTGGGGGCTGGTGCGGGCTGGACGGGGCGGGTACAGGAGAGGCGGCGGACGAGCCTGTGAAGACAACGCTACCAGACCGTGGTACGCTCCAGCAGAAAAGGAGGATGACGAGAAAGGGAAGGAGAAAAAGGGGCAGAAGAAAACAGTGAAACTGGAGGTGATAGGGAGAGAGATTGAGGAGGAGGCTGTAGAGGACATGAGTGATTAAAACATAGTTGATATACTGTACGTTGGGTTTCGATATGATTGTGTATTGTAGCTTCATTTTTAGAGTGACCGGACCATTTTTAAAGAATTACGTTCATTTTTATTGTGTTTGATTCAGGATGACGGGACTAGTTTAGAAAAACTGCTTTTTAATAATAAACTTTTTTTAAATGTATATTTTACAAAATGTTCCACCTATATCTGCACTTTACTGAAAGACTTGGTTATCCTGTTTTAGAGGAATAAAGCCTAGCTTTTTCAATCTGATCTCTATCCACTGCATCTGTAGCATACATGGACAGAAACCTCCCCGTATTTATAGAGGAACAAAAAGCCCAATAACACATTAATGATTGGAGCAAATAGGCATTGGCTTCTATTACAAATGTGTATAAATCAAGGGCTGATCATTAAACATGCTACAGATGCAGCATATACTGATTCATTCCAAAAAACACTAGAGTATTTCTCTATGGAGGGATTTTTCTTCTCAGGCTATTGCTAGAAGGCCTGTAGAAACACACACAAAAAGGCAGCTGTATGTGGCATGATGTTGTTTCAGTTCCACATTCCCAATTTAAAAATATCACTCATCTGTTTTTAATCCTGTTGTTTGTCCTCTATTGAACCAGTTATTCCGGTGCTCCTGTTGTATGGCTCAGTGTTAGTCTGACTGTTTTAGATTATTGACTTGTTTATTTGTACTCTGTGTCTCTTTGTGACCTTCTTGTGGGCTTGTGCAATTGTTTTGTGTATTTGTTCACATTCCTTTTTCTTCATTGTGATACTACTGAAGATACTATTATCTTTTGGATCTTTGTACACTCTTTATTGAATTGATTATGAATGTATTTATTTATGTATTCATGGTATTTAATTGTTTTAAATATTTAATAAATTATTTTTTATCTGGCCAAAATGTATGTGTGTTCTAATGTTAATGCAAACTGGATTTCAGGCTTCCCTGAGTTTGCATTCTTTCAGGCATCCATTCCTATTTTTTATGCACAGATTTTAAGACTGTATTGGTTATGTAGATTGGCTCAGATGTCAGACAACGAAAACTGGATGGTTTCAGTAGAATCAGTGAAGAACACTGTACATTTTTTTACCACTTCAATTTTTTAATTCAGCCTCAGTTCACATTTAGTTCATGCTTGTCAAAGCCAGAAATACTATGGTGCAGCCTGTGCTTTTTTTCTGATGTTCTATTTAATCCAAATCGTCTGAGTTTTTTTACTTCTCTGCCTGCCCGCTTTTGGAAGGCTCTGTCCATGCGGCATCTCGTTATGTCATCACATTATGCCTCAGCAGCTGGACGCTGGCAGCTTTAAAAGATTACTTTGATTTCCCCTCCTTGATTTCTACATGTTTTGTCTTAGTATACAATGATCTCAAGGAGGAACCTTCTACAGTTTGGTTCATAAACACATTTAGAACTGCCAGACTTCAACATATGGTGGAAATGTGGGAATCAGGTTTGTGTATTGTGGTGTGAGAGGAAGTACTCCCCTTGGGACAATTGGTTTTTAGATAATGAATATCTAATTGTCCTTTCGCGAATAAATCATTAGCCTTCATTAGATTAGGTTACCTAAATAGCTTGACAAGTTTCAAGAATCACATTACTTTGTGAGGATAGCTGCACCTAGTCATTGCATCACAGTTTGTAAGAATTTCATACAATTTAGAAATACTTCAGTACAAACTAAAGGACTAGTTCATCCAAAAAATACTCTCACTCACTTTCTGGGTACCTGGATCCCGGGGTCAATGTGTGCGAGGTTGGGGTCTCACCCTGGGCGTCCACATACACCATTTGCTCCCACACTCACCTTCAGTCAATTTACCGAAGATTTTTGTTCTGTTATCTTAGAAGTCTAAAAAGTCAGCTCAAAAGAATAAGGTATCTTGGTGGCAAACTTTTTAAATGCTTATCAGATTAGCACTGCTCCAGTTGGATACAAGTGTTTGCTCAACATTTCAGAAATATGAATACTTAGATTAGGGTTGATATACAGTATAACTGGGTGGGTTGAGACTGTCCCACTGATCTCCATCTTAAAGCAGCATCTGTTGTCTGGTCCTTTTTCTTAGATTTTACATCTGTTATTGATTCAGATACTTCTGACATATTTATTGCTCCACAACTGTTTTTAAAGTCAAGACATCTTTCCGTTGTACAGATACTGACAGCTGCATAACACTACATATAATGCTTCATCTACAATGCTCACAAGAATGACCAGGATCCTTTTTAATATGAGTGGAAAAAGCTGATGGAAACCCCCTTTAAAATGTATAACAAATGTTGTCTTCACTGCTTTTATTCCAAAAACACAGTTGGCCTCTTTTGTAATGGTGCAGAATTTTTCCAGAAAAAATAAGAATCTTCCTGATCCTTCCTCTTCTTTTGTACAGTCTCAGCTTGAGCTCAATCCATGGGTTTTCAACTGGCTTTAGATCATTTCAACCGGATTTGTGCTCAGTACACTTTGGTTTATTGTCCTGCTAGAAGATTCAACCACTGCCAAGTTTTAGTTTCTTGCCAGATCCAGCGAGATTTTGATTAAAATCCCCTGGTACTTCCTGGAATCTATAATGTAATTTATACAAGTAGTACTGGCACAGCCTCACAGCATTAGAGATTTTCCATGCTTGTTACTAGGAGCTTTTCTCTGTAGCTATCTTTGTTTCTTCACCACACCCACCTTGAGCTCAGGTTTTGTTTGGTCTGTCTACAGCACTCTGTCCTAGTTAAAGTTCTAGAGGTGTCTGGACACTTTAGCAGCTTTTGCTCGAGGAACGATTTCTGTCTGGCACACTTTCCAAACTGTTTTTTGTCATGGAAGTGAATTCTTAGCCTTGCATCAACATCCAGACTAGTTCATGACAGTTCCTTAATAACTGCCTTATATGGGATTGTTTGATATGGGAATTTTAGTTGAGACGGTATTTTTATTTGCATAATTCTGATATATGTGAGTCAACACACTTTTGGCTTACTGCAACAAAATGCTCCTGAATCCATCGCATGGTGATGAATACAGGATTTATACTCTATGCCATCTCATTTTTTTACCCCAGTAAAACAGGAAATCATTGATGACTGTTCAATTGTTCCTAAATTCTCAGGTAAATTAAAAAAGATTTAAACATGCAGGAGATCTTTCTTCATTGGCGGTTCCTTAACTCAGTTAATTGTGACATGTTATTTTGTTTTTATACTAACCCTAACAATGAACTTATAAATGTTGTGGTTGAGGTTTTATGTGGGACTTTTATTTTAATATTTTTGGAATAATATGACACATAAATAAGTTTTTATTTCTAAATTTTATTAATTTTATTGATATTTTGATAATGTTAATAGTAAATATTAATAATAATAGATTTAAATTCTAATGCACTTTCCATTTAAAACAATCTTAAAGTGCTACAAAATAAAATCAACAAGAGTAGGCCTTTTTAAAAAGGTGGGTTTCCAGGCCACATTTAAATGTTAATATATAAAAAAGCCTTCTATGATCACCTTTTGCAAAGGTGTCAATAATTCTAGCCATAACAAAATATCATCATGTATTTCATCATTTTAAAATATCAGTATGATTCAATATAAATAATACATCTGTGTCATGCACAAAAAAAATAGTAAAGAGTAACGAAGCACATTTTTATTCACTGAAAGTAATTTTTATAAGGAGATGACGACATTCATTTCTATGCACTGAAGCACATAGTATCATAATCTACAGATCATGTAAATTTGGCACTGTCTTTATATAGCTATATGCAAATATTTGAATACGCCCAGGCGAATTACACATTTTGTTGACTTTTTAAATGAAAAGAAGTATACATCCTTCAAAGGGAATAAACTTAGATATTATTTTGCTAACAGTAAGGCACATTTATTCTCTGAGCAGAGCATGTAAAAAAAAACACACGAAACAACAGATATAAAATGTGCCCTAACTAATGCAGTAGATAAGAGTCAGTCAACGAGTCTTTTAAGTCAGTTAGTTATCAGGTAAACGCATATTTAGGTAAACACACATTGAGGAGTGGACCCCCTCCCACTCACTTCTAACAGGTGTAATTAATGTAGCTCATTGCCATACCAACTTTATAGACAACCATCTTCTGTTGATAGCACTTTTACAGGTTGCCAACTTTACTATTAGTCAAAAAGTTATATTTCTATCCTGCTAGATCTCCCCCAGTCAACAGTAAGTGCTATTACTGTGAAATAAACAGACCACCTAATTCACAACTAAGGCTGCCAAATACTACAATGTATAGCACTGAAAAATCACTCTCTGTTGCAACCTTAGTTGTTCGCACTACAGATTTACAATTGACTCCTGGAAGCAACATCATTTGTCTATAAATTAATGAAATTCTATGGTGCAACAGCTGCACACAAGTTCACTAATTGCATTGCTGAGATCAACAATGCACGCTGCCATTGAAGAGCAGTGTTCTCTGGAGTGGAGAATCAGGCTTCACTATCTGGCAATCTAATGGACGAATCAGGGATTTACAGATGGCAGGACAACACTACATACCGGAATGTATTGTGCTAACAACACCTCAACCCAGCACCTTTAGGAACATTGATTGCGAGCCAGGGGTTTCTCATCTAACATCTGTGCCTGACCTCACAATTGCTCTTTTGACTAAATGGGAACAAAAGCAGCCACGGTGTTTACTCTTACACAAAGATGTGGTAATGTTACAAAACAAACAATAGGATTTCTTTAACTGTTTTGTAGTATTTAGTAATTTATTGGGATTTAACAAATCACAAAATGTATTATCTGAAATAGTGACAGAAAATATTGATATTTCTATTTTCAGTGTATTAGGATATTCACTGTTGTTTAATAGTGTTCTGATCTAATGCTAACAAGCTAACACACTAGCTGCAAGCTAGCTTAAAAATTATGATATGATGACATATGATTCAACATGTTATATTGTTACATTCCTACTATATTTTTCCTAGGTATAGTACTCCTGTTGGCTGTTATTATAATACTCATGTGGTAAAATTTGGTAGTGAACTAAGACATCTAACTAGATTGTTCTGGGAATGCTGTAATCCTGTTGTGTTAAAACAGAGTATTTTTGAACCAGCATTCACAACGTAAAGCTACATTTCATGGAGCATGTGAACATTACATATATTCTAGTCGTTTTAACCGGCCTGCAGTAACTCAATACTGACCCAGAATAAGCTTTAATCGACATTTCAATCAAGATCCAGCGACAAAACTCGTTTAATTTTTAGAGATGGAAAAAAATAAAGCTGTAGTTACAGACACACAAAAGGTTGTTAATGGTTGTTAATTTCAAACCACAGATGAAGATTATCACAACCTCCAATAGCACCATGTCTTACACACATTCATGTGAAATTTGCTGAGCACATTACAAAAGGAGTTTATGTGGAACTTAAACAAAAGCTTTCTCACACACAGCAGCGGCTCCAGCAGAGAGCGAGCAGAGAGACGAGCAGGGAGAGGAGCGGGGCGTCAATGGCGCGCGCACTGTTACACAAATTACTGTTGCAACACCTGTAGGTGAAGCCGGACACAGCTGGGAACATCTGGGAGAGGCGAGTGTTTTCACAATCCGTGTATCTGATGCACCGGCGAATGGTTTTCCCTCCTATTCCACAGGAAAGGCATGGCAGGGGTGATTGGTTAATGACTGTGAAGCAGGTATTAGCATCAATTAAATGTCAGAAGACCTACCTTTCTCATGAAGAGTCAAGCAGGAGTCCTCATAAGAGCAATCCTGCACCGTCTCACACCACCCACCGTAATAATCCGAACATTTATAGCACTGCAGAGATGAGCCTACAGAGGAGAAGCGCATTCCATAATGCTTATTGCCTGTTTCAAATAAAAAAACATCAGGGTCATCAACCAAAAACGGGCACAGCTGCTGAATATTCAAGGCATTTAATACAACTTACCGACACTTATAGTCACTGAACAGATGACCACGAAAAGCCCAAAGGAGTACTTCATTGTGTTTATTAGCTGCAGATGTGGAATAAAAAGCAAGAAAAACAAAAACTGTAACTAAAAGAGTCATCTGAGATATTCTGCTCTTAACTGTCTTAACAGTAAATACAATCACAGGGATATGAAAACTGATTTAAATATTAATACACAAATTTGAGTAGAGTGATAGGGCAATCATTCCAAATATTGATACAAACAATTTCACTAAAACAGTAAATATTTTCAGTCTGACTAATGTTCGGAGGGATTTTCTATAATTAAAAAAAAAATCAGATGAACCAAAATCCTGTTTAAAACAGTTGAGGGGGAACGTCTTATAAACCCCAGTGTTCAGAGTGCAGTGGTTCTTTAAATGCTAATACAAAATAAATACAATTATATACAATAACAGTAGGTTCTTCAGTGGAGCGGTCAAGCAAGTGAAGCAAGTTCACAAAAAATACAAGCAAAACTGGTAGGCCGCTGTTCAGGATTGTACAATTATAATGAATATTAAAACTAATCTATTATAGTCATCAAACATTAATGAAAAATATTACAAAAAGAGAACAGTGCAACCACAGTCTAAAGTTGCACTGTCCAAAGTTCAAAGAACTGAGAGGATCATTGTTATTCTACTTACCAGAGCAGTTAATGTTTAATGATGTAATGATGTTTTTAACTGCAAATGAGTCAAATCTCCCCAGAACTCGGCCGTGCAGCACAAAGCTCCCCGATCATTCCTGAAACCTCCTCTTCTCTGCTCCAGTTCTCGCCCAGCCTCACCCTTGCCCTACTAGAGTGATGTCATTGACTGGAATTGTGGACATCTTGTCCTAAGATTTGCTACATGACAAATAATAGCCTGCAGATTGACTGCGATACAAACGATCACCAGTTTCAGCTGAAGTACCAAAGGCATGTCCGTTCTCTATAGGGCTCAGGGGGGAAAAGGCTACACAGTGGTGTCAGACAGATCTGGACTGGCCTGTTCGCTCTACAGAGACTGAAACAAATAACAGCTTTATGGTACACGCTATTCAGACCAAATTTTCATACAGAATTCGGACAAAACACAAATACATTTCAAGACAATGTTTATATAAGCGCACAGCAGTGACTGCTTGCAGAGGATAAAAAAAGTATTCATTCGTCTGGAGCTGCAGCTGGGGGTGACAATAAGGCCGCTGTGAGCGATTTTCCATAGACTCTCAGCCGCAAACATTCAGACGCTTAATTAAACTGTTGTTTAAATGCGTCCCTTTTAAATGCTGAGTGACCAACTCAGCAAATGTTCTGTAAAGTTTGTACTGACTGTTAAGACGAAGAAGTGGTTTGCCTTCCATAAATAACAGTCTATGCAAGATGTGTGATATGTGCTCTTATTTCTCTTTTGTTTGATGGTGTTTTCAAACACCATCATCTACACAGTTATGTGCAGGCTGGTGGATGCGGGAGAGTGGCATGCTATTTGTCTCAATGCCAGGCAGCAGTCAGCAGCTAGAGAGGCTGGGGACAGACAAACAATGAGGCCGCAGTTGGTCTCCAACAAAGAGCACTTGATCTTTGCCTCCTCTGTGCACCTTCAACAGCGGACACACATTTTAACCAGGGCCACAAAAGTTAAGATTAGAACTGGGATTTCAAGCTGAGCAATAATGTATATCCTGCATTTAATTTGTTACACTTATCTGCAGATCAATACATTTATGAAGATTTATGAGAAAAAGTCCCACAAAGGGTTATTTGAGTGATGCAGCAGGAGAGGGTAAAGGGGGCATTTGGCTGATGCTCTCATCCAGAGTGACATACAGTCATTAGTTACAGGGACAGTCACCCTGGAGAAACTGAGGTTTATGTGTCAAGGACACAATGGTAGAAATTGGGGGTTCGACCTGCAACTTTGTGGTCATCAGGTTCACAGGTAAGTGTTTTACCCACTAGGCTACAGCCATCCTCTACGTGATACACTGTTCATCAGAGTGATACAGAGAGAGCCATGTTACATTTTAAGATGTATGTGTGAGGATATGTTAGAGGTCATATAATGAAATGTTTCTTACCCATTTAATCCTTCTTATTAGAACTGTTACATGACATATTGGCCTTTTGCACTTTAAAATCTCAAAAGAAGCCTTCACTGAAAGGGTCACTGGTTTTCTAGCTAGAATAAGCAAATTTAGCATTTAAGTTAAGCGTGCAATATGGGGATATTTTATTGCTATTGTGAAAATCTGTGTCAACACATTTTTCAGAGAATATTTTTGAATAATGTCTGCATTTAAGCATTTATAAAAAATAATAGTATTCCTGTATTTAGTTCAACACAGATTGAAAAGAACTAGTCATGCTATCTTAACAGTAATTAAAGCACTCAGCAACTCTGTGGCTCTTTTTGTCCTGCGCCAACATATATTTGAAGAAACAAAAATGTAATTTTATAATTGTTCCTTGTGCTCACCTAATTCATGTGGTGAGTGACAAGTGTAGAATATCAGTTCCTCCTAAATTGTATGTCCATACAATGGGCTTTTTATGCTATGGAACACATCCTTACCCATATTGTTTAGTTTAAAAAAAAAATCAGGAATCCAATGGCTGTACATTTTGGAGTCCTGAGTGTCCACAGGTTTTTTGGGAATTTTCTAAGATAAGATGTCATCACATTTTTTTGGGAGAAAATTTGTCTTGTCATGCACAGGTCATTCACTTCTGAGCTAATAACAAGGTAAGCTCTCCAACTAGCTACAAATACTGCAATTAGCTAAATGCAACCAATAATATATGAATTTGTAGCTACATATAAAACAATTCTCCTCACTCTAATATCAACACATATACACTTACATGTTGGGATTTCCAGTGTCCTAAAACCACACCATTTATTTATTGTTGTGGGGTTTTCCTTTAGATTTTTCGTTTTTTTGACCTGGGCACTGCTTCTCCTAGGAGCCCTACAAAAACACCCTTGGCTACCTAAAAACAAAATCAAATTATTGGAGATTTTAAGACTAGTAAACCATCCCAGAAACTCTAGTTAGCTATTGGACATATAATGGCTGTATATTTTTTCATTACTGAAGACACAGGTAAAACCTTGTGCCTTTTTATATTCAACCACATGAAAAAATTACAAATAAAATACAAAAAAATTTATTAAATCATTATATGTGGAATATATCATAAAGCTAACTTTTAAAGTGGATTTATACAGTACATAATTCCAATCTCCAGCGATATATTTCCTTAAATTCATATATAGTTCATAGCTATGTATCTCCAGTTTGACAATGTAGTCATGCAAACGCTAAGAGTGCTGTGTATAGAGCTGTGTACAGGTTTATATCTGTTAACACGACATAATCACAAAAGTAATAAAAACAAAATACATCATTCACGCTGATTCATTTGAGTATAAACCTTAAAATCAGAAATGGTTTTGTTCCTATAAAGCCTAGGTTGTTGCTCCCCCAAAATTAGGTTAG
>JBBMFX010027665.1:0-12143 GCA_037832545.1 Rhabdalestes septentrionalis | reverse complement strand
TCCCATGTTCAGGCAGCAGCAAATCAGACATAGTGAAAAGTCAAATTTGTCAGAAAGGTCAGATTTGCCAGTCTGTCTGATATTTCCATACCCCATCTGTTGAGAAATATCTCCTTTACCTCTGTCCATTGGGAGTTCTCCTGCCTCTGTTTCCTTATTAAAATTTGAGACAGCCTTCAAAGCTGACATTTCCTCTCACATGGTGTCACTTCCTCTTTCATGTGAACGCGGACGTGTGGTGAGTGACCTATTCGGACAGTGGGGAGGAGAGGATAAGTCTACTAGCAAGGACGTCCTCCTGCACCCCACTGCTTTCTTTACGTTCTTTCATCTTCTGATCTGAAACCAGAGGTTGATCATATCAAACTTCAGTTTTTGCCTTTCAAATGTCCTGATGGAACCCTCTACCACACGCTGAGTGGGGTTACAGCCTGTGTGTCCCTATTTCACCACTGCAGGGCTCAGGGGTCCTCGTGTTCCCAGTGATCACTGACCATTTCTTTTGTACACAGATCAAAGCAGATTTGACTTCTGTAACCTTTAGTTACCTTCCTGGAACTCAGGAGTGTAAAGCACAAAGTCAGTGGACGAGTGGCCTAAATTGTACGAGAAATGATACAAGCAATATTTAGTCCTGTGATTTCTGTCTCAATACAGGCCTGATGCATTAAAGTGTTTCTACTGTAAAGAATATTGCACAACAAAAATGAACCTGACCTCAAAAGATCATTCAGAAAAGAGAATAATGAAACATTTTTGAGAGAAAAAAAAATCCTTGAGTAGCAGTTCACTTGGACACAGCTTGATAACATTGGCATGGCAAATTGCGTCCATTTGTAAAAAAGACATCATGTTGCCACTGCTGGGGTCCCAAGAAATGTCAAACATTTCAGAATCAGCGACAATGGGCAATAACAACAATACACTAACAATAACGAATATCTGTAACGATACCAAGCCTGCCATTTGTTTATGGTTATATCAACATTGTGAAGCAGTGTCCAAGTAAAGTGTTTTCAAAGTTTATCAGGCACGTGCACAGGTAGGACTCAACCTGTGCAGAGCACATGCCCTTTTTGTAATTTCACTCAGAAGTGCCTTTTTTGGGGAGTTTTATTATTATTTTTTTTATAAATCAATGCTATTGGTAACCCTTTACGGCTGCTTGTCTTTTTTAACCAATTAAGGCATTAAAAGTGTATCTCTTAGAACCGCTCAAACTGTCAGACAAACTTCACAACTGAGCGCCGTGAACTTACGCTTTAGCATACAGTCTTAGAGCAGAAGCAGATGAACGTCTTCCTCTTGTAATGGTAAAATATCTTGTTGTTTGAATAAGTGCTGTTGTTTGTATGAAATAACACTAGCAAGTCTATAAAGGTTCATATAATACATCACCACACCGGTGTGATCTTGACGTAATGTGATGTCTTAAGGTTTTAATGATGGACAAATTGCACACATTTGCTGGTCATGTAACTGCATCTTGTCAGCTAGGTAAAATATACAATAAGAAATTTCTGTCTTGATTTTAAGGCTATCTGCTGAATGTGCTGATGCATGTAAATTAAATGATTTCATCATATTATATAGCCTATGGTCACACAACATGGTAGGTTAAAGTTTACGATGCTATTATATTATGCATGTCTTTGTATTGTATACTCCGCACTCGTCTTCACATGTATAAACATGGTTTACTACTGTAATAATGTATTAAGCAAAAAAAAAGGTTACACAATGAGAAAATGAACATCTTGCACAACTAAATAAGAGAGAGCGCACAACCAATTCACCAATTCATTATCAAAAAATAATACACAGACAACCACCCAGGAGGCAAATTGGTGAAGGCCAGGTGTATTTGCACTGTATAATCATAAACATCTTCAAACACACGGCTCACAGAAGAGTGTTGTTGTAATTAGTTTTAAAGATACCCTCTATATGTATATATTATCTGTATAAAAGTTATTAATACTAATTAAATATAATATTAGAATATTATTGTGTGTTATTTGTTTGGTGGTGGAGGGGTCCGTGGAGGGGTCGGAGGGGGGTTCCCTTTTTTCAGTTTCAGCACATGCCCCGCAAAAGGTCTGTGCACGGCCCGGATCATTATATTGTTTGTGTGTATTTTACAACCAAGTACCAGTCACATTTGTGGCTCTAGTGCATATTTTTTACCAAAGGAAACATTTCACATTTTTACGATGCCTTAAATATTATTAAAATATTTCAATCAAATTCGTTTGTGTCAGCAAAGATTTGCAGCTCTAAAAAAATGTGTGTTTCAATTCTACTAAAGCTGATTGTGTAAAAACGAAATACAAAAACACTGATATGATCATCAAGATGTTTATTTAATTAATACACAATTCTAAATAGTAATCCATAGATTTTACATAGTTGGTTTTACATTAGTAGTCTAACTACTACACAGATAAGCAATAAGTCTATTTTTTAAAATACTATAATATGGTCAATTATGTGCTCCAAGTCTTTGAGAGTCCCTTGTGTGCTGAATCATGATAAAATACTAGCTGCTCATTTTAAAGCTATGTCCCATACATTTTAGGTCTTAAAAGTCTGTTTCCATTTATTGTGGATAATGTGTTCTCTGAAGTACACATCGCTGTTACCCTTTAACACACATAAAATTCTTGAGTGTTGCCACTGAACAACCAATTTTGGTTCCCTATAGAAATATGTTTGAAAAAGATCTTGAGATTTTACATAAGTCTCTAAGGATGGTTAAAGAATCTTGTTTGAACCTTGTAAAGATTTCAAAAACCTCCATATAATATAAAGGTTTATCAATGTATAGGTTCTTCATCTTCAAAAGGTTACAATACAGTTTCTCCAAAGAACCATCCATTAAGAAGCCCTTCAGGCCCTTTTATTTTTAACAGTATACCGAAACCATGTTACTGTGTGTTTATACAACACAATTTTATTATTAAAAGTAATCCACAAAAAATCATCCAGCCTATCTATTATTTGTCAGAATCTTTGCTGGTAAACACATTATGCAACATGTTGCATTTCCGGCCCACTGTCACACTCCATCACAGGACCTGTAGCAAAAATGGACAAAACCGAGACCCGCGTCATAGAAAGACAATCAATCGCCCTTCTTCCTCAAACTGCCTTCACTTTGAATCCCTCGATTTACAGTGATACATTACATGGACACAACAGTTACAGGCAGAGTCGCAGGCAGAGTTAAGCAGAGCCGTCTGACTGCCTGATGTCCGCCACGCTCTCGGGAATACGCACTGTGACGCCATCCAGAGACTTTGTAAGGCAAATTTGGCAACCCAGACGAGACCTGTGGACAACATAAAGCATGGGATGGGTGGGGTGTGGCCAGCAACAGCTCATTTGCATGAGAGGGACAGAGCCCTGAAACAGATTGTTTTGAAAGGGAACTCTGGAGAATAAAGTTGGTGAGATCTTTTTATGCAAGAGTGATTTTAAGCAAATAACTTAATGAACTTGTTTTTTATAGCCCATAGACCCATTATAACTAGTACTGTTTTGCATACTATGTTCACTTTAAAGCAAAGCATGTTTTGAGCCTCTTATTTATTCTTCCACAATATTTAAACGTTAATATTCAGTACAAAATAATTACAAATTCGAAACATTCACACATGTAACCCCGACTACTACCAATAATAAAATGGCCTGTTACATTATGTGATGATCTTAAATCTAATCGGTAGATTAGTGGATTACAGAAATACTGCAGCCCAGCTCAGAAGCGGGAGGGGAAAATCTGACAGAGTGGAAAGGCTGCAAAGACAGGTCACACAGCTACTAAATCAAGTGGTACATCACAGTTGTGCTAAAGCTGTCATCAAGACACACTTAGGACACATCTGTCACAGATTTCTAGGAAGGACCTAGGTGCAGACACGGAAAAAATACAAACATATTTATTCAAAAAGGCAGGATTTCACTAAAACGGCAAGAAACAGAGCAAGAGTGTCAATAATTAAAATAAGTTTCACAACAGGCAACCAATACACAAGAAGAATAGACTCAAATCAGTGTCAGAGGAAAAACGGCAAAAGCCTAGATAGTCACAGTGGCAAATAGAGCGTTTTTTTTATACCAGGGGTAAAAGACTTACAAGTCAAATCAGCATGTCTTTGCAGTGCTGTGAAACAGGGCTTGGTTCGGGTTCTGTGTGAGAATCTAGAAGAGTGTCCTGATGACATCTGTACAATAAGTTTAAGACTCAAGACACTTGGAATATGCGCCTGGCTAAATGTCCTATATGTGCACCCTTTAAAAAAAGGACCCGCAACTGGAGAACTAGTTCTTCAGGGGGGACGGTGTTAAAACAAAGGCTGATACTTCATGAAAATAGACAAGCAGAGCGAGAGAAGCCACCTAATCATCCCAGTCTAAAACTTCACAAATTCCATCCCAGGGAAAAAAATCTGCAATTTCATAGCGATTTCATAGCCACTATTGCAAAATCAAAGCTCGAACAAGACTGAATTCTTAACACCAGATCAATGAACACTTTCACAGGGAAACTAGGCTAAAACACACAATGTCAACACAACAAGGGGACAGCAACAACAAACACAGTCCAAACACAATCCCTAGTGCAACCAATCAGGCATTAGGCTCTAATCCCACTGTTCTATTGACGGTGATTAACAATCTGCTTCATTAGTAATCTTCTTGTGACATTACAGATCGGCTCAAGCAGACACACTCAAAGCCTGGATGGGTGAGACTTAGGGTCTCGTACGATCCGTTCACTTTCTCTTAGATTTCTTTTTTCAATTTCTCTGAATTAATCCCTTCAATTGAAGAAATTTCTTAGAATTGAATGAGCTAAATCTTAACCGTGCTGCCGACCTGCTAAATTCCTGCTGCCCTGACCTAATTATTGTCCCTGAATTCTTCTTTGTATGGGGTTCAATCTGAAATTAATGGACTTCTTAAGCAAGCTTAAAGTCTGATTTAAATTTAAATAGGCAAATGCTTAAGCATGGCTAAATTTAATAACAGAATGTATTTAAATGCATGTGGTGACACTTTGAAATCATACAGATCGTATATATTTATATATTTCACAGGAAAAAAGTAAAACATTAATATGAACACAGTAGTCTCATTCATTTCACACTTTGTCCCACTCTTACAGTGTTGCTGTTTTTGGATTGAACAAACACGTTTTTTTTTCCTTCAAAATTTCTTCTAGTGGGTTTTTGTGGTCAGTCTGGGATTTTGAGTGATAATCTCTTGTTCTTTTCATTGCTTGTTAAATCTGAGAATGAAACTGTAACAACGGTCCTTCAATCGGCCCATTTTATGGAACTAGGACTGGCCCAAATAGCTTAAAATATCTGGCCCTTCCAAACGCGATTCAAATACTCACTCAAACACAGCCTAAAAAACAATAAACTGGAAGTATTAATCATTTAAGTATTATGATTTTTATCATCTAGAAATTAATTCATAAATGAATGAGCAGCATTTAATATATCTCTTCTCTAAACTGCACTACAACACAGTCAAAATTACAAGCAGGAAACTCAATATTTTATCTAGAATTTTACCAGAAGTAACCTATTATGTGACCTTTCATGATGTTTAGAAAAAAAAAAAAAAAAGGATCAGTGAATGTGAACAAAATAAACTTAGCAGCTGTGTGATTTTATGTTCAAAGGGTACATGTTTTACCTCTTTTTAAACAAGTTATAATAGGTCTATGGGCTATCCACAACATGTTCAAGAAGTTCATTGCACTCTCACATACAGAGATAACACCAGCTTTATTCTTGACAGTTTCACACACATGAAAATGGCAGAAAACCGAGACGCTATCCAACCCTATATGTTCGACCCCGAGTCGGACCCAGAGCGAGATGAACACAACACTTCATGTGACTTGCCTTTGCCTGTAGTCGTAGTGCTCAGGCGTCTATGTATGTACTCGTAAAACCAGCAGACAAAAATGGCGGATCTTCAGCTAATCTGGTGGTTGGGGGCTCGACAGGTGAGGGGTGATTCTATGCAAATTTCCCTATTCTGACATCACAATAATGGAGCTGTCCAAATGGCTCTTAGAAGCATATGAGTTCTGACACCAAAATCTTTCAATTGATTCACAGAAAATGGATGGATGTTTCTTTTTTGCACTTGGGAGTGTTTATAGGTGCAGTACATTCCCGAATGAAAATACAAAAGGACGCAAAAGGTTTTTGAAGAGTTTTGTATAATATGTCCCATATACAATAGCAAAGAAAAGGCAGGATGTTTTTCATGTTGTTCCCCTCAAACACTTTATATACTTTTTAATCCTATGGTCTAGGCCAACCTTTCAATAAGTACACAAATGCAGATGTATTGCAAAAACAAACTATTTTTATAGGACTTCTGCCTTTACTGTCTATAGAAGTTAAGCCCTGCCCATTTACACTAAATGTGACTGTTTATAGTCCAAACATTTATTTACTTTTAACATGGGGCCGGGCATTTACTTTTATTAAAGTTAATCGAAATCAACATTCAGATCCTACGATGGAGTTTTCCAGGTCGATTATTTCAATTGCTTTCCCCTATATAAACACTACCGCGTGTGGAGTCACAATTTTTAATAAGAAAAACATTGAAAATGATTTATCTTGTTTCCAGAAGTGCAAGTTATTTGTTTTTAAATTTTTTACAAGAACAAAGTGAATTTGTTTTAGGCAATGTGTGCTTTATTTTCAGTTTTTCTAAATTGATGTTCAATAAATAATCATAGATAAGTAGTGCACCCTTCATTCAAAACATCTCTCACTTGTAATATGTGAGCATATTTACTGTACAGAAGTGTACATATTTACTGTCAGTGAACTATGAGGGCAAAACAATAAAAACAAATAAATAAAATAATCGTTCATTAATCGTGATCGAGTTAAAATGTTCAATTAATCGAGATTTTGATTTTAGGTCAAATCACCCAGCCCTATTTTAACTCATGGCAGTTAATAAATAATTACATTATTTGGGTTCCATGCTACCAAGGGATTCTCTCTTTATTTCATTGCTCAGGTCCGTGTTTCTCTCTGTATCTTGCACATTGCCAAAAGACAGTATAGTTCACAGCTATAGTACGAGCATTACACTTTTTTTTTTTTTTACGGATTTTACCAGCTTTTTTTCTACAATCCATGATGCACAATCTCAACTGTTACCTAAACAATGGGAATAGGGATGGAATTTGAGGGCAAATGCCAGTAAAAGTGACACTACATGAAAAATGATTATTACAAACTCTAAAATGCTTCCCTGCAATAAGTGTGGACAGAGCAACAAATACATAACCTCAACACAGCATGAACCATGATGGTGTGCTTTTCACAGGCTTACAAATAAGATAGAACAGACAACATGCACCTGCAAAACAGCAGTGTCACCGCAGACAGACTTACCATTGACTGACTTTTTAAATTAATCACTTGAAAAAATTTAAAGGGTCAGATAAAAAAATATATTCAATTGTAGAGTTAGCACAAAGAAAATAATGAACACTTTAGGTTTGCTGCCCTGTGATGAGTGAATTCTGAAAGAACAACGAGCACACCATGTGATGTAATGTCATGGGTTGTATTTTTAAAAACAGCTCATTTTTTAAAATAAGTACCGTAAATTCCAGACTACAAGCCGCTCCATTTTTCCCAAAGGTTGAACCATGCGGTTAATAACTCGGTGCGGCTAAAAACATTTTGCCTCGTAACCAGACCCAAAACCAGACACGGATTTGCACACGGACCTTCGGGGAGGCACACATTTTATAGCTTCTTTTCAAGTTGACATGTTTTATGCGCATTTCGCCCGCATCTGTGAAGAGTGTTTAGGCTCAAACTCCCGGCCTAATCCCGGAGGCTCTTATTCCCAGGATGAGCCCGAGTGTGTCCGAGGGCGAGCACGGCCCACTAAGACCCGCCCATGATGAAGATAAGGAAGATGAAGATGGTGATTAATGACTTTTCATGGTCGGCTGCAGTATAAATACCGTGTATTTTTTTTACCAGTCGTTAGGACATGGAATGTTGTTCCTGCACTGTTCAGTAAAAAAGCAGAAGCAACGTAATGTGTGTGTTACTGATACGTACGTATACTTAAAGGTAGCTGTGTTACAGACACTGTTCAAAAAATAAAATCATATGCAATGTGTATATGTTTACCATAACACTTAAAAGTAAAAAAAATCTGTGTAGAAATCTCATATGGTAACAAGAGACACATGCAGCTTAGAATCCTGTGCAGCTTGTACAAAACGTGTTTTCGTTCTAAAATTAGAGCATGCGGCTTTTAATCAGGTGTGCTCTGTAGTCCGGAATTTATGGTAGTTTTAAAGATAAAAATTTGAATCAGTATACGTCCGTCTTTAAGATCCATGCAGTTCATCAGTGTTGTGGAAGTTCTGATGATACACTGAAAAAATTTGCCTTAATTGCAATTATACCCCACTGCCACATGAATTTTCCATTTTGTGCAGCTCTGAGTTCTGCTCCGCTTTTCTTGATCTACTCCCTAAGCACTACAAAACACAGAAGCAACTTACGTGTCTGTGAGACCATAGGCAAGGTCCAGCATATCCATCTCCTCATCACTGATAGGTCCTAGCTGTTTGTATATATCTTCTTCAAAGATGACATGACAGGTAGAGCAAGCCAGAGTTCCTTCACATGCTCCTGGTAATAAAGAGTGGTATTAAAGAGCAGAATCTATAAATTAAGCCGTTTTCCTTTTTCACTAACATATGTTCTGTATTTTCTAAATGAAATCTGTACAGTGTTAGTCATTTCAATTAAACAAAAGGAATGTAATACCTATTGCACCCACACTGCATATTTAATCTTAGATATAATTAGGTATGCAAACCTCTGAACACTTCCTGTGAAAAAATACTTGTTTTGTAAATGTGATCATAGACATCTACATGAAATAAACTTAGACATGGCATTTTCAGCTATTTTTAATCACACTTTGTATTTATTTGCCCGATTAGACATAATGGAAAAACATGACATATTATGTGCCTTAACTTTGCAAGGGCCAAATTTTAGGTTTCATTTTTCCAATAAATTAATTGTGCATAAAAATGTGCAGAATTGTGTTCCCATGTGTACAAATCTGTGGATGATATTCACTTTGAAAAATCAACTAAATATATTTCAGTCACTTGATTGGGGGTTCACATACTTTTGCACAGGACCTTTAATAACACAGCTGCACAGCTGTAATTCACGCTGAAAAATGATGGACTTACCAAACCCATCAAAGTCAAGGTCTTGATCAACGACAACATCTAACAGAGATTCACCAGGGGACGCCTTCACTGTGATTTTTTCTCCGTCTCGATTGATGAAATTAACAGTCACCTTGTTTTCTGACCTAGTGACAAGAACATACATATTTTTTTTAATGTAAACAATTGAACCAGACTACTGTGTAACCTGTATGGCCCGTAATCTGTAACTGAAAAAGCAGTTTCAAGCAGTCATTAATGATTGAGAGAATGCTGCCCTCTAGTGGAGGTACAAAATACTACTAATAACAAGTAGTTTCTAGTTCTTCAAAACAGACGCGTTTTACTACTGTGTTGGAAGTCAATCAGCAAGTTTTGTTTCCTGTTTAAACAATACATTTTGGCTAAAGTGAAACAATGTCAGCCTGGTTTGTTCAGACAAACATGGCTTGACAACATCAGGTCTTGAAGAAGCTGACAAGATCAGGCCTTGATTAAACAAACTGCAACATGTAATGTTAAACTAGCCATAATCTGATTGGAAGGTTATTCCGCATACCTGCAGGCTGAGAGTGAGGATTTCTATTTAACTATGATTCTTGGTGACATATATAATATATTTATAAAATTCACATACTAAAAGTAAATGACATCTGGATGGATGCACAGTGATATCAAACATATCAGAATATTGATGGCATCAGGCACTTATATTATACTAACATTTGATGACCCATTCAATTTAATTCAGAAGAGTAGAAGGTGTAGGAGATACTGGGCTCTTGCCATGGAATAACTTATTCTTTTAACTGTGCTCCATATTAATCCTAAAAAATAAAGGTTAAATTCCTCTGTAATGTCAGTCCAGGTAGAAATGGTTAAAAGTTTTGCACTTTATAAATACTTGTTTAAACATAGGCAGATATGTACATGAAAAATATCAGATGTTGGCACAAACCTACTAAAATGATTGTTTACTGCAAGGGAAAAAAACTGCACTCTGACGGAAAGAGCCATGATCACCCTTTCAATACATTTTAATTGAAAATTTATTACAGGAACAGGTGTCTCTTTGATCAAATTTTTGTAACATATTGTACACTGAGAAACAGAATAAGGCTTTCGAAACTGACCTGTAAAAGTGATATTTTTTACTTTTGCATCGATTTTTCTCAGGGACTCTCAATACTACTCTGCATTTCTTGAGGTGCTTTTGCAAGGTGTAGCTGCTTGAATACTTCTATTCTATTCTTTCCCTGGAAAAAAGAGTGAGGGAGATGAACCTATACAAAGGAGCAAGGTCAGGAATTAAGGCTGAGGAACCCCTTCCTCCATGATAGATAGTATCTCCTAGATACGATAACATGACTTTATTCCACACGTGTTTTTTTTACAATACATAAATATATAATTCTTTTCAAAACAAAACATAGAACTTCTGACACTGTTTTCCTATAATACCTCTCAGTAAACAAATATGAGTGTGTTAAGTTCTGTTTCCTTTTGCACACCAGTAAAGTCTAGATGTACTGACACCAGGTACAGCGTATTTACGTTTGGTCCTCGCTGAAGTACATGTCAAAGTCAAAACACACACAGCTTAGCAAAGCTATCTAACGGCTAGTTAGCTACGCTACATGGACAAAATTATTGAGACGCCTGAACATTACCCAAAAAGGGACTTTACTGTCACTGCATTCATAAACTTGGACTTTTAATGGAGTTGGTCCCCCTTTGCAGCTTTAACAGCTTCAAGTATATTTGGAATGTTTTCCACAAGATTTGGGAGATTCTGTAGGAATGTATGCCCATCCCATCCATTATGAAGAACGTGTATGTGGTTCAGGCACTAACGTTGTACGAGAAGTCCTGGCTTACAATCTCCATTCCAGTTCATCCCAAAGGTGTTTGATGGGGTTGAGATCAGGACTCTGTGCGGGTCAGTCTGGTTCTTCCGCACCGAACTCATCCAACCATGTCTTTATGGAGCTTGCTTTATGCACTGGCCCAGTCATGCTGGAATATAAATAGTTTTTTCTCCAAACGATGTCCACAAAGTCGGAAGCATGGCGTTGATCAAAAGGTCTTGTCCTTCACTGAAAATATGGGGCCTAGGCCAAGCCTTAATAAACAGGTGTGTCCCAATACTTTTGGCCATGTACTGTAGCTAGCATCTGAACTCCTTGAACGTGTGTTTGTGTGTGGGCAGTGGTCCAGTGAAAAGCCCCAGCTTACCTGAGGGGTTGTATGACATTTCCAGAAGTGATGGGTCTTCTCGGAGAGGCTTCACCGATGAAGTGAGGTGTTCTGGTGGGTGAAGATAAAGTCCTCGAAGCGTTAGCACACACCGGGAGAACCGACGAACACCGAGGAACACTCAATCCGACTATCCTTCTTGTCGCAACCGAAAAAAACATGGTTTTAGACACGTTTCGAGCTATGGGCAGCAGTCCTGTGAGTTAAAATGTCCCGGATATCGCGTTAAGGGTCTCTGGACTGCTAGCAGTGCTAGGTGCTGTTAGCTCGGCACAGAGTTCAGAGTTGCCTCACAGGATGACATTACATAACACCTCAAGATAACAGGCAGGCTGGCTTAATAACATGAAGCAAAATTCACAATAAAAAATACAACCTCCTGTCTTCTTTAACAGACACCCCTAGATTTTAAGAACACTCTCGTTGTTGAATAAAGTTCCGATATTCAAAAACATTACTGGTCATAACAACTCAAACAAATACACCAAGTTCACTATGTCCCTTAGCTGCCACAAATGACAACCAATCAGAATGGAGTAGTGCTGTGTTCTGGCCTATCAGCTTTCAGATTCTCCCCCTGATGTCCAATGACACCCGTCCACAGCCTATAATATTTCAC
>JBBMFX010027619.1:0-12145 GCA_037832545.1 Rhabdalestes septentrionalis | reverse complement strand
CTTTGTGGATGATGATTTTTTCCCTGACCTTTTTTTCCGATAACAATCTTTCTTTAATAAGAATCAGGTTTGTTACACTGGGATGGCTCACTCCACATTCTTGACCTCCTCCCTGTAGGTCACGGATGTATACAAGGTCACCTAGCCTTATGTCATGTCATAGCTAGGGATGTTAAGGCTTCCTTTACCTGCTTGTGAATTTCAGGCAGATGTTTTTTATCAAAGGTTTTTATCGGGGAAATTTATGCTTACATATTCTGTTTATGCTTACGACTTCAGTTTGAGATATTTTGTTTCCACATTCTCATGAACATGAGAATAGTTGGCAAGCCTTTGTTCACAAAAACTCTGCTCCTTCACAACATTTTGAGAATACTTTTGTATATTAGGGCAAACCTCTGGCTAAATCTGGCCATACATCCCTCCAGGTGGGTCCAGTGAATTTTTGCTTGGGGCCCCAACAGACCCTAGGATCACCTCTAACTATGTCATGTTTTGATGTGGGGAAGGTTTCTAATGTAATGTACCATCATAATACAGCATTACTCTCCCTGACTAGGGGGTAATCTGAAAAAATCAATCATAAAGTGATTGAATGGCTGATCAGGTCGGGGATGGCCTGTCCATAATACTGTGGGGTTTTACTCTACTTATCCCACATGCTGTTTCACTCATCCTCCTGGAACACAAAACTTCACAGCGATGAGGCTTATATTTAAGACCATTTAACTGTATGTTGAATGTCAAGATGTAATTTACTTAACCTTGGTACTCTTCTCCATTGGACAGGCAATGGAGAGGAGCACAATTGCATGACTTTTTTTTTACCTGTAATCCAGGGCCAGATTTGTCTTAAACCCCTTTAACAATTCCTGATTTGGTTATTTTTGCAGATGGATCTGCCTTACAGAACACCAACACCCGAAACTGAGTCATGCTGTTCTGTCCTAGTCAACCTAAGCTAAGTTGGTTGAGCATACTGAAACATGGTAATGGAACCTTTTCCCCTAATGTTCTAATCTTTTCTCTAGTGCTTCATTGTAAATAGGAGGAGATTTGCAAAAAATAACATAGATCCCTTGTGATTAAAACTGAAGGTGAACCAGCACTGTCTAAGATCTGGCACATTGAAAGACATTGGCAAGGTTAATCACAGAGAACCATTGACCATCAAATGGAACCTGAGATAAAATAGTATATGGGTTGGGTACATTTGCCAAATGTGCTTGGACTGCAGCGTTTACAACTTGCAAATCCAATATGAACCTACATTCTGTAGGCTGTCCCCTATCACAAATCTTTTTGACTGGAAATATAGGTGTCTGCGTGGGTGAATTGTTGCATGGAATAATAACACCTACTTGTCTCAGAGAGTTAAAGACAGGTATGATACCATTCAATCACCACTTTCAGTGGATACTATGATTGACAGGGACAAAAGTCACATTTAGGCATACTAAATGGTTATCAATTTCTAACAAGGTCTGCTTGATGATTATTTCTTGGTCATAAGAACCTATGGACCTCTTGTAGGGTGAAAAGGGCAGCAGCTTCCGCAAAGAATGTTTGCACTATATACAGAGGTGCCAATTTAACCAATCAGCATGCATGTATCACGGATAACAGAATATTTTGGTAGATATTTCATCTTTTAGAGTATGCCATATAGGGTCACTCTGATTGCTGCCAATTTGCATTGCTGCCTTTGGCCAGTGACCTATTTGGAGCCAAATTGGAACATTTCCTTTTGTTCAGGTTTCAGCTGGACAAACTGCTGCTACATGTAGCTTTTTGTGCTTTACTTCATGTGGTCCAACAAAATTAGACTTAGGCAGCACAAGTCTTAGCCCAACAAGTTTATCAGGTAACTGTCAGATAAATTAAAAATGTATGCCCAACCTGTTTGCATGATTCAGTTTTGTAGCCAAATGGCACTATGAAATGTTCTTTGACTGTGGTGCCACTAAGGGAATAGACACTTTCCAGCCTTCTTTCCTATTTCTCAGTTGGCCAGACATATTTCCGCTACATTACAGTTATGGTTGGCACTGGCTGCATTGTCCAACTGACGATTTTTCCTGTGTGCTTGGATATCTATTAGATATTTCCTTAGGTATTTCCCTGGGTCCCAACCTAAGCTTCAGAAGGTGTTTTAGTTCGGATATCATTAGGCAAAATTCTTGGCAAAACAAACAATGCTTTTCTGTGAATTTGGTGTGTGAGAAGTTCTGATCAGGTAGGTGTGACATAGCTTCTTCTGACTGCAAGTGCTGGCCTGTGTGATCAAGTGCAATGGGATACAGGTGAAGTGTATTCCATGTGCTGCTAGCTGTAAATATTCTTTTCCTAAGACAGACACTGTGTGGGGTTTGTATATGGTGCACTGGGAAATATGTGGGGATGGTAGGCAACATGGAGGAGGACCGCAGTCAAGGTCCTCGTCCGCCCCAAAGAACTCTTCCTGGAGTATACGTGTCAGTTCTTTTACGTTCTTCAATTTGTTTATTCTCAGAATATTTTGCCAATTGCTTTGTGCATGCCTTGCTTTTTCTAAGTTCTGCTTCTTGTTCCAGTTTGCCTTCATATGTCTTTCCTTACTTCCTTGTCTTTCTTAGTGATTTTATTTCTTGCCCTGACCTTTTCTCAATTCTCTCTTTCAGGTCCTTTAACAGTCTTAAAATAAATGCCTCTTCTTTGGGAAAATCATAATTATTTATCCACATTCTTTTATGCTTATCCGTGACACCTGGTCCTCAAAGGTTGGCCACATGGTTGAGTTCAAATGAATTTTCTGTGAACTAGGTTTGGATGCTGAGTTTCCCTTTGTCTTTGTGCCTTCCTCGTACTCTTCTGTTTCTACAAGGAACTCCTTTCCGATATTAATACCAATCATAACCAGTTTAAACATAAGCTAAAAGGCTTTTTATTTACCCAATATGTTTTCTCTAGGGTCCCCAAACATTTCAAGCTATTCAAATGGTCCCCCCACAACTTGAATTAGAATTCTTAACTCATTGACTGCCATTGACATCTATAGAGGTCAATTGAAAAACTTACGTTCACTGCCATTGACGTCAATACACGCCAATTAAGTTTTTCAGCGGGGCGGGCTGGGAGACGACCTGGGGAAGTTTGTCTGTAAATATCAGGCTTGCATACATAGAATATAATGACAAAACTGACCTGACAATGGCAGTAGTGCAAATTTGGATGGAAGATGTGCGTAAAAGCTAACAAAAAATTCTAAGAGAGTATGTGTCGCAGACCTGAAATGAGTGGATCGAGCAGAACCAGCAGCAGAGCCTCGTCCCCAGATGCTCATGGAGAGAACGATAGAGCTAAGAGCTAATGTTTATTATTTTGTTTGCTTTGATGGCTTGATTTGTTCCTTACCGCCTAGACACCCAAACATGCTAATACCCACCATCAGTCCATGCAATATACACGCCAATTTGTCCCATACACCATGTACGTAGATGTATATTTGTAAATAAATTATTGTTTTGATTAAAAAAAACATTTCTCAGTATTTTATAGAAGGGAACAACTATTTTATATGTTAGAGGGGTCACAAAGCAAAAAATATTAGTGTCAAAGACACTGTGATGCTTGAAATGTCTCTTTCACAAAAAGCTTGTTTTCTCCCTTTTTTGGTCAAAACAGGCGTTTTGGTGAAAGTGCAGGCCACTCAAATGGCATATTGAGCAGAACTGCTTATACAACTTTATCAAAAAACACACACACAAGGAAGCTTGATTCCAGAGTTCGCTAAGAAGGTTACACCTTTTTTATATGCCGTAAATAACTTCACATGTGGTCACACATTAGTGCAAGTAACATTTCTGCAGATGACAATTGATACTAGATAAGTAAGGTGTAAATACAATGTTTGCCACATTGTACTGGCTACCTGACACTTCTCTAACAGGTTCATCAAGTTAGAACATATTTTCATATTACACTCTACTATTTCTTATAGCAGAAGCAGGACTGGAGGACATTGTTCTCTTTTATTCCCCTTCTGATGTGACAGAGCATCCACTTAAAAACTTTTTGAGACTGTTTCTAAGTCATCAAAAACTAAATGTGGTTGAAGTATAGGGCCCTTCAGGACTGTCGTGAGTTGAGGCTTTTTACTTCTTTAAGATATTCAACTTGACTGTGATTTATAAAAACAATGAAGAGATGTGCAACCCCTCCAACCAGTGTCTCCATTCCTCGAGAGCTCATTTTGCCAGTAACTCCCTGTGTCCAGCATCATAATTATGTGCAGCAGCAGAGAGTTTGCATTAGGTGTATGAACAAGGGTGAAATTTGAAAATGAGATGCTGGAATGATGAAAGCTACATTTCTTGCCTTAAAAATAAGTGATTATCGCAGAACCTTGGAGGACTTGGACGGACATGAGTTTGGTAGGGAGTCAAGTTAGGCAAGAAAATTAAGATGTTGTTGACATTTACTACCAAGAAAAAAATTACCAGGTGTTGAGGAAATTCACATTTTAATCATTGTATTCATTTATTTCTTTATTTTCTTTATTCATTTACATGTATTCACACTCAGTATTCAGTCAGTGAGTCAGTGATTCAATGATTCCTTTATCCAGTTTCTGATTGTTGTGTGATTCATTAAAGGTTAAGCAGAAGTCATAAGGTTAGTAGTTAGGGACCTATGGTCTCCATACCTTACATGGAAGCAACTTTATGAGTAGTATGGTCAAAAGGTCTCTGGTCAGTCAGGAGAAAAACATGTGTTTCTCCTACCACGTTCTGGTGTAGCAAGGACATTCCGACGCCAGATTCTAAGGCCTAGACAAAACATGTGAGCCTTTGTTTCATGGTCGCACGCCCATGCTTGATAAATTAATGTAGGCCAAATGTGAAACATCTGCAGAAGAAGAGTTCTTCCCTTTTCCTAATATGGACATGGTCCCCGGGGAGATGATGGTGCATTCATGGGACTTTCCTATATAATCTGTAACTCAGGACGGAAGGGCAGAGTTCAGAAGATCTTAGAAGACTCTGAACCGGGTCCCTCCACTTTTGCAATTGTATAATAAACTTTTCTGATTTTTCTTGAGCAAGGAAGTCCTTTGTCATTTTTGCTGGGTCTTCTCACCTGTGTCGAGCAAATTGCGCCAACATCACCAGGTCTCTGAAAACTATCAATAAATGACTGAAATTTGGAGGGACGTTGAAGGGGCCATAAGGCATAGCTAATTATTCATAATGCCCCTAGTGTTATACATACAGTTTTATTCACCACAATGAATAAGATTGTAAGCACTACAAGAACTCTAATTTTCAAAAGGCCTATCAAAAATGCCTGAACAATATACAATACCATAGCAATCTGAAACACACCTGCCCAATCTGTATAAAATAGCTTGCAAAAAATAAAATAAATAACTAACAATCTTGGAATGGTCTGTGAAAATAAATGTCACTTTTCCTTAACATAGATAACCGATGTGTTAGATGTCACATAAATGTAGCTTACTCAACACACATGTTTTGGTTATATAAAACTGGCAGGACACTGGTTCACTATATTGGATGTATGAACCATGAACTGTAATTGCTATATTTGATGTTAAATCTGAGGATACAGGCTTGATGCAAAACAGCTCAATAGCATAGTCTTTGGTTGCCTGTAATGTTTTTATTTGGAGAAGACAAAATACACAACAAGAGGTTGTAATATATTCTTCTCAGTTTGGAAAGTTCTTCTGTCATACTTTAGTAATGTTCGATCACAATCTTGTTGTCCTCCATGGAATCATCACAAAAAAGTTTATCAAAAACATTATATAAAAAAATACCCCTTTCACATTTATATGTTTATTTATTTATTTGTTTGTCTGTTGTGCATTATAAGCATTACTTGTTTGTTTAAGAAAGTTTCAGAAGGTTCTGTTTTTATTGAAAAAACTCATGTTACTCATTTGAAGTGTCTGTTTATATTCAACATTGTACAAAATAAAGAACTTATTCTGCATTGGCATTTTGTTTCTGAACTCAGTCATATTACATTCTAAAGTATGGCACAATATCCAAATATATTTTGGAGCCACTGTATATAATATTACCAATCCACATTATCCTCTTTTGTCTCCTGCTTTGTGTGTGAATAATTATGTGAGTAAGAAACAATTTAGGTGTTTTTATCTACAGTAAGGTATCTTTATTTATGAATAGACTATGTATTAAAAAGTATGTTTCACACTTAGAGAGCTATAAAATGCTTACCAAGAGGCTTGTTTTAAATCAATAGGAAAGGTAGATTAAGTGTCTTCAGTATATAAACACCTTTTATAAACACACAGCACTGCACTAATCCAAACACATCACAACAGACAAAATCAGAGAACAGCAAAAATTCTTGGTGCAATTGTGAGAACGAATGACTTTTAATTTCTGTCATGTCCTCAACTTTTCTTGATGGCCTTAGCTGCACCTTTCTTCTTAGCAGAACCTTGTTTTTTGGGCTGGAATTTACTGGTTTTTGGTTTAGCTTCTTGGCCTTTGGAGGTTTGTATTTTTTCTTCCTCTGTTTTGTGAACAGCAGCTGCAGCTGATTCTTGTTCTGCTTTCACAGGTTCAGATGTGCTGGGCTCTTCGTAAACTGCCTCTACTCTAATGACTTCTGCCGCTTCTGATTTGGCATTGGATGACTTTTCTAAGTCAGGAAGCACTGCTTGGCTAGATTCTTCAACAGCTGCGACTTTGCTGGGTTCACCTGAACCTGACTCTGTTTTGGCATCTTGTGCTTCATTGACTTCTTCTTGGGTAGACTCTGCTTTGGGGTCCTGTTGAATTATTTCTGTCTCAACTTCTTTGAATCTCACCTCTTTTTGCTGAACAGACTTTGGCTTGTTTGAGTTTTGTATGGGCACGTCTTGCTTGATTTGTTCTGATTCTGGAACTGCTGCTTTGGGTGGTTCCTCCTTTTGTGATTCTGCTTGTTGACTGAAATCTTCATTACCTGGCTCTGACTGGATTGCCTCAGCTTTGATTGGCTCAGAAACTGTACCCTCTCTTCTGATTACCTCTTGCTTGCCTTCTTCCAAACTGGAAGGTTCCTCTATGGTTGCTATCTTGAGTCCTGGCAGTTTGGTATCCACAGGGACAGTGGAAACAGGTTTAGGTTCCAATAACTGATCTTCACCTTCAGAGTCCTCCATGTCGTCTGAGATAGAGGATACGAGAGAGGCGGCAAACTCCTCCAGACGGGCTTGTTCTTTCCACAGCTTTTCCATCTCAACTGTTAGTGCTGGGTTACTTTTCGGCTCAGGTTCTGGCAGCTGGCCGAACTCTGGAAGCACCTCTTCTGTGCCCTTCACTGGCACCAAGTTTCCAAAGCCCATCAAACGAATCTCTTTGATCTTGTCATAGAGAACTTTCCTTTCATTCTGAAGTGCTCGGCACAATGTCTCAAGCTTGCTGATCTTCAAGGTGAACATTTCAAGCTCTTTTCCTTTCTCAGATCTCTGCAGGAAAGTAAAAATTTTGTAAGGAATTAAATAGATGACCATTTGTACAATATTGAAGTTTAGTTTGTTACTGGTTTGTGAAATCAGGCCTCAGGGATTTCAGTTGAGTTGTTGGACAACAATGGCACATTTACTCATCAGGTTTCCCTGATGGCATCAATGCATTTAGAAAACACACAATAATAAAAACACAGTCACCTCCTCAATCATTTCATTGAGGGCTTTATTGCAGCTTTCGAACCGTATCTTCCACACACTTGACTCCTTCTCCAGTTTCTTCATTTTCTTGGTCATCTGTGGAGAGTAAAATGTCATTCTTTATATAAAAGCATAATTACAGGGGTTTACTAACATACATTGCAATTCGATGCTGTTAGACTGGTTTACGTGACGCACCTTGTCCATCTCCTGTTTGAAAGTAACATACACTTCATTGCTCTTGGCCAAAGTAGCCTGGAACTCATCAAACTTATTGGAGTACAACACAAGCTACAAGAAAAGAATGAGAAACAAATATTTGGAACCATTTTTCAAATTACACATACAAAAGTTTGAACGTTTCACAGCAGATTACATGTTTTGTTGAGAAAATCCTCTATGAGAAACAATACATTTTTTAGTGCACAGTTCCTATTCTATGTATTTATTTGAATTGGAATCAGGGCATTTTGCTTTTTTTTTTGCATATTCATAAAAATACTTATTGAGTGTGTTAAGACATATACATGAACCACATATTCATAGTTCAACACTTGTGGCTTCAGTCGTTCACTGATTAGTTTTCTTAGAATCATACTGGTCGATCTACGTTCCTACTCTCACCTATGGTCAAGAGCTTTATGTAGTGACCGAAAGAATGAGATCGCGAATAAATGTGAATGAAATGAGTTTTCTCCATAGGGTAGCTGGGCTCTCCCTTAGGGATAGGGTGAGAAGCTCAGTTATCCGGGAGGAGCTTAGAGTAGAGCAGCTGCTCCTCTGCATCAAGCGGAGTCAGATGAGGTGGCTCGGGCATCTGGTAAGGATGCCTTCTGGACGCATCCCTGAGGAGGTGTTCCGGGCATGTCCCAACAGGAGGAGACCTCGGGGAAGACCCAGGACACCTCAGGATCCCCCTGGACGACCTGGTAGAAGTGGCCGGGGAGAGGGAAGTGGTTATCCCTGCTTAGGTTGCTTTTTCTGTGATATCTGGACCTTGTCCAACACCCCCATGTCCTTGTGCTGGTTGTATATGTTGGGGCACAGTGGTTAGCAAGGCAATCAAATGCACCTGAACTAAATGAGCCTCTGCTTTTCTGGATCTGATTGCCTTGATAAGTGCTGCATCCAAACACAAACAACCCAGCACAAGGCCAGACAAGGCCCAGACATCACAGCTTTTTCCATATATTTTTTCAAATTTTTGTAACATATATTTTAACATAAATTCAGCTACATTTCCGTATAAATTGTAACTATAAATGCTTTGGTTCTATACTCAGATGTGGGATGTTTAAAAGAAGCCAATTTGAAAATGATATTTATTTCTCCTTGCTGCTGATGCATTTCGCCTGGTGCGTAAATATTTCTCTAGGAGTTACTGTGTTAAAGTCCTGTATTTTTATTACTGTAAATGTAATTATTACTGTATTTACCCTGATTCTATAGAGGTAATATCAGTATTTTAAATTTTAGCACGGCGGGAGACAGCAGTTCAATGTAAACTGTATAATATGTATGGATATGGAATTACCTTTTAACATTATTTAAGGGCAATGTATTATGTTGGCTTTAAAAAGTGTTTTGAAAGCATATTAGGGAGCATATTTAGGGTTTACACTATAAATGCCTATTATCACAAATTTGTGTTTTTTCACTATACGTGGGTGATCTTGGAATGTAATTCCAAGCGATTACACACACACACACACACACACACACACACACACACACACACACACACACAAATATATATCAATACTTAATGTTTTTGCCTCATGATCCAGTATTCAGGGAGCCAGGGAGTTGCAAGGAGATCAAAATAGAGTGGTTTCTGGTGTGAAATTTTTAAATGAATGTTATGATTTAAAAAGCAGCATGAAACACTGATACTAGCTGCCAAAAAAGTGTGCAAATTTAATAAAAAAGTAGCAGATGGAGCTTTTTTTCTGGCCTACATTCAACATTCATAGACCTCAACGCATGTTTCACACAGACTGCTGATAACATTGTCCTCTGGTGTGTTACTCTGTGTCACAGACATATGGACTTTATTTTGTTATGAATATACTTGTAGAAGTTTGTGCTGGAATTATAGTTTATAAAAACACCAAATCTCCAAAGCAAACCACAAGGTCAGTCATGCTATTCTGAGACTTCATTTTTTTAATCTAACAAAATAGCTTATACTTGCTGCATCACTGGACTGGAACTTCTTTTTAGGAGATAGATGACTGTGATACATGTGTGAGACCCAAAGCCAGTGGTGCCAGTATTTCAAGAGAGCAGAACTGCCTCACTCTCTCTGGGTGAGTAGTATTCCCGCCCTAACCTATACCTAATGTAGTGACAGTGTGGACATTTGTTAGCTTTTAGCAAAATTGTCAATTGTTGTTCTCCTCTTAGCATGTTGAATGTGTCCAAAGTTGCTGTGTTAGAGGCAGCTCTGTGTGTGACGGTTCGGTCAGTGGCTGGTTTAAGCCACTGCTATTTGGTTAATATTCTGTTTCTGTTTCAAGGACTTTTATTTTGACACTCAGTTCTGTTTTGGTTTGGTTGTGTCCGTGTGTATCTGTGTACCCTGTCAGTTATTAGTTCCACCTGTCTTTCGTCTGCAGCTGTTTCGTGTTTTGGTCTCATTTAGATTTGTGTATTTAAGTCGGTTTGTTTCCGTTCCTTCTCATCTCGCCATCGCCTCATTTTGCCTGTATCTGTTCACGTTTTCGCCTTGTTTTCTGTTTTTCTCCTGCCAGCCACCGTGCCAAGATTTTCTGTTTATGTTTTGTGTGATTTCTTAATTAATTCCTTGTTCACCTATGGATTCCGGTCTCCTCGTTCTTCTTTACCTGCCTGAGGCATCCTGAGGTAAATCTCGGTCGGAGGTTTGCGCCTTCGATCGTGACAGATGGCAGGGACCGACAAATAAAAACTAAGCTGTCCTCTACGGAGAAGAGGGAGGTCCAGGGCTGGAATGCCGCCCTAAATGCATGGGCGGCCGAGTACACCCGGACAGAGGAAGAAAGCCAAGGGCTGGAGGTCGACCCCTCCACCTGGACGCCGTCATGGGGCGAGGAGGACTCCGGGGAGGAGTTCTCGTTCTTCTGGGGAGATCAGAGAGGTTACCGAGGGATTCGGAAGATGAGAGCCTCCCGGAGGTTCTCCACCTCTCCTCGGCTGTCCAGGATCAGAGGAAGAGGAGAAGCCGGAGGCCTGTGGCTCCCTCACTCCCCACTACAGCCCCCATCCAACTTCCACCACGGCGGGGCCAAAGAGCTGCCATACCGGCCCACGACAGAGCTCCCGCCGCCGCCTCATTCCGCGCCGGAGCAGCCGCCGCCTCGTTCCGCGCCGGAGCATCCGCCGCCTCGTTCCACGCCGGAGCTGCCGCCGCCTCATCCCCCACCAGAGCTACCGTCGTCTCGACCCTCGGCGGAGCTGCCGCCGTCCCTGCCCCCGACGGAGATGCCGTCGCGGAAGGTTGTGTCGGAGATGGAGCTGCGTATTCAATGGATACAGGAGATCCTAAGGCTTCTCCTGCGATAGACGACCCCTGCTGCCTTGCCTCCTGTACCAGTGACCCCAGGTACAGGCCCAGTCAGCCCTGTAAGTCCAGTCCAAGTTGTTTCAGTCCCTGTCCCTGTCCCTGTTTCAGTCCCTGTCCCTGTCCCTGTTCCAGTCCCAGTCCTGGGTAGTCCAGTCCCGGGTAGTCCAGTCCACGTCAGTCCTGTCCCCGTCAGTCCTGGCCCAGTCAGCCCCTGGCAGGTAGACCCCGTTCCGGTCTGTGAGGCCCCGGTCTGTGCTGCCCCAGTCAGTGTGGCCCCTGTTAACGAGGCTCCCGTTAGCAAGCTCCCGTCCACAAGGATGCGGACGGTGTAGCCCAGGACGGTGTAGCCCAGGACGGGAGGGCCCTAGACTGTGGAGCCCCGGATTGTCTGTTCCGTCTATTCCGCACCTGCCAGCCCCACGCCTGTCTGCCTCGGCCCAGTTTGTCCCGTATCTCCTGAATTAGCCTGGCTAGTGGGGTTCCTAGGGGGTCTGGCAGGGGTATTAGGAGGGGCCAAACACCATCTCCGGCCCCTCCTGGATGAAATAATCCCCATGTATTTTTTTGGGGGGGCGTAGTAGGCAGAGGGTGGATGGGTGGGGGCTGGCGAGGGTGGTTTCAGAGGAAGAGGGGCCCTTAGGCAAGCTGGGGGACCCTTCCCAGCCGGCCAGAGGAGGCTGGCTGCCGGACCAAGAGGGGCGCGAGGAGCGTCAGTCCCAGCCTTCGGGAGGAGGCTGGCTGCTGGACAACTGGGGGAGCGACAAGCACTCCATCCAGTCTCCAGTGGGGGACTGCCTGCCTGCCTGCCAGCATAGGGTGCTCGTATGGGCTGAGGTGGCAGAGCCCGGACACAGTGACTGAGAGCACCCTGCCGGCTGAAGGCCTGCCAGGTGGTGTTGTCGCCACCACAG
>JBBMFX010027574.1:0-12148 GCA_037832545.1 Rhabdalestes septentrionalis | reverse complement strand
CGAGCTAGAGGCAGCAGGAGAGGGGAAAATTTGGGCTGGAAGTAGCCGTAGCATTAGCTTCTCCATCCAGACCTCCAAATGGGTGGAGGGCTGAAATAGCGATGATAATGGTGTCTGGGTTTATTTGAGAAACGAGGAAGTGTATCAAAACTTACAACTGTCATAACCTAATTCATAGGTTTGTTTCAATCAATGATACAAATTTCATGGCCATTGTAGTCTAAGTTATTGGCTTGTTTTCAATAATAAATGGTAGAAAAAAAAACTGTAATAATAAATGGTACAAAAAACCCTGCTTTTTGTAACCTCTGTATGTATGTGCGATTCAATTTTTTGATCTAATTAATTACATGGTGTGGCGATTAATTAATCGAATTAATTGCCACACCATGTAATTAATTAGATCAAAAATTTTAATCTCTTGACAGCACTAATCTGTATACATAGGTGTTCCCTGAATGGTGGTTCTTTTATTCATGTGTTTATTTGTTTCTTTCTTTCTTTCTTTGTTAATTTATTTATCTGAATGTTTGTGCATTCACCTCCCCCTACTTTCTTGTAAATGTGTCTGCTAATCACTTTCTTGTGACTAACAACAGAAACCCTCCACTCAGTAAACAGAAAAAGAAAAGAGAAACCTGCAATGAGTCGTTTGTTCCGTTATCGCAGTGATTACTTTTACTGTAAGTTCAAAGTGACACAGTCTTCAATTCAGTGAGTTCTGTGTTTTTTTCAGATGAGTGAGTGTGTCTTTACGTCACATTTTTCCATCACTAAGGTGCCTTAATTTCCTCCAGCTATCAGCTAGGGAGGCCTTTCGAAGCCCACGGCTGTGGAGGTTCCCCAGAGGTTTTACCGGGGTATTTCCCTGCTCTCCATATGAGTGGGCCTGTAGTTCTGACGCTTTGACTGGTAGTTGGCAGACCCTATGCAGGCTTTACAGATCTGCAGCTACCAGTGATTTATAAGTGAGTACAGTATACCCTTGACATTTGCAGGGGTTACAAATTTGGGATGTGGTTAAAAAATGCCTAAAATGCCAAATTTTACAGTGTAAACCATGAATCTGCCCCATAATTTCATTTTAAACTCAGATGAATACTTTACCCTTAAAGATGTAAAGGTGTAAACCCGTATTCATACTGTATATACTGATGTTACACCTGTATAGACTGTACTGTAATTTCTGAGCTAAATACAGTAACAATTTAATTACGTTTACAGGAATAAAAATATAGGGCTTTAAGCAGAACAAAATAAAAACACAAAACACTGGACATAGCTCCACATGAGATGTGTCACTGGGAAGCAGCCAATCAGCAGCAAGGAGAAATAAATAGCATTCTTTAATTGGCTACTTTCAAACCTCCCTCCTCTGAGTGCAGCAGTATTTCACCATCCCAAGGCACGGTAACTTTGTGTTCTCTGGACAGTAAAAAAAACTATAAAGTTACATTTTTTATGGACATGTAACTGGATTTACGCTAATATTTATGTTACAAATTTAGTAAATGATATTCCTCTTAATAATCTAGCACTAAAATGCATGAAAAATCATAAATATTGTGGCAATGATGCACAATGCATTTTTACAGAAATCCTCCACAGCTCCACCCCCACAAAGCAAATGGATTTGTACATGCCCATAAATATGATTTGTGATTTGTGTTAAATCATCATAAAAAGAGCCTTAAATGTCAATATTGTTGTATCAGCTAATTGTTTTATCAGCTGGATTGCATGAGTGATGGGGAAAGGGGGCTATAATTCCCACTAAGATGGGCCAAAAATGATTTCGTTGGACTTTTTGGACACCCAGACATGGATGTTTGTAGTATTATTGGGGACAGACCTCACAAGGCCAATTCTATGACGTTAGCATTCCACTACAATACCCTTTTCCTATCGTGGAATAATATATATTGAAATGACCATGGTCAGTAAACAGACAATTGATACTATATGTTCCTTAAATGTTATTAAAGCGGCCCGAAGTGAGGACAGACTCACTTTTGGCCTGAACTGAGGACAGACTCACTTTTGGCCTGACGTGAGGACAGGCTGATGTGTCAGTGGGTTGCTGTAGCGGCTTTGCTTTCGTTCTGATTGCACTTTTCAGCTAGATGGTCTTTGTGTATGTGTGGATGGGGAGGGGTGGGGTGTCTCTGCACAGTTACTTGATTTACTCACGGTTCTGTCTCCATGCTGTTGAGTTTGCCCACAAAATTGCGTGGGATGTAGCCACTCCGTCCTGTAGACAGAGACTCCGCCATGTACCACTCTGGATCATCTCTGAAGCAAAGAAACAGAGCACAGTGACTCCAGAGACGCATTCCATTTCATTCCAGTTTTAAAAGTTTGATTCCAGCAATGATTTAATACATTACATTACTGTTCTTCATGCCCACAAGTGGTTGAAACATCTTTGGGCCTAAAGTGTTAAGTGCTGAGACCACAACAAGGGAACAGAATGCGTAGCTATTTTAGAGAAACGTACTCTTCGAGGATCTTCATCTTCTCTCCTTTTTCGAAGCCTAGGTCATCGCTGTGGCACGCCGCATAGCTGTACATGGCCACCACCAAGGTATCTGGAATACAGAAGTGTAACACATGTGAAAAACCCTGATGAACATGCAGTAACATTTACTGACAGGATTGAATCAAAACAAAGCAATAAATGGCTTCTGATGAGGCTTAGTCCAGACTGGGAAGATACCAAAACTATGTGAGTTTATGAAAAAGAACTACAAAGAAGGCATTGGAATCCCAGTGTGTTTTCTCTTCTGAGGAATATCTAATGCAGGTATGTGGGAATAAGTTGCCTCAGTTTTCTAGTCTCAGCTTATTGACTTGACTCATCTGTAGAGGCAACTTCTGCAGCCTGAAGCTCATCCTGCTCTACAATTTCCTTTAGATTTTAATGACAAAGTCAACAAGCTTCTGTAACATAACTGGTAATCACACTTTTATTACTGCTCAGTTTTCAAAACTGTGCTACAAAACCAATCAATTTATATAATATAATGTGTTATATTATTTAATATAGTATATATGCATAATGAAAATAAATCCATATAATAATATTTGTATGTGCCCATTCCGCTTCATTCATTCAGACTAAAGTCAGAGAGAGATGAGAGAGGTTGAAAAATGGTCATTTAGTAATTTAAAAAGAGTTTTGTGTACATAAACCATGATTAACATTACAAGTGGACTCAGCATGTGGGCCTTTTAACTCATCATAAGCCGTCTTTAGCGTCAAACCCTCTGCTGAGTAAATGCATTCAGACTACAGTTTAATCTGATGGGCTAGTGCGGTCAGGAACATTCTGCCAACAGCCAGCAGAGCACAAACTCAGAAAGATGAATCATGGCATAGTTTTTATGTATTTGAATTTTTGGGTATTTGCACCTATGTGATTTTATTTAATTAATTACATTTTTAGAATTTATTCATTAAAATTCCTTAAAATCAGCATACAATGAAATGAAAAAGGTTAAAACTGATTTAAATATGACGAGTTTTGGATCAAAAAACATTCAATTAGTTCAAAATTATGAGACAACCTGTTTACATCAGGTTTATTTAAAGAAAGATAAACCTGCCGCTGTTTATTCAAATCACATCGGGTTTATTGGTATTATTGCATAAATCTCATTCTTAATTGTTTCATTTACATGTGACTGACAAATATGCAGCACATAAAGTTTATTGACCTGTTTCTGTAACATATAAGTAATTCAAATGGATGGAAATTTTTACAAGCAATTGAAATACATAAATCCTTGGAAAATTGGGCAGCATAAAGCAAGCTAAATGTATCTGCTTTTAGCTACAGTTGCTGAGGACTTCAAAATGACCCCATAAACATCCCTAGCAAAACTGATGCCTGTGGATCTAAGTGTGTGAGGGATACCCAATCCATACTGATACAAACACTCTATGAACTGGGAGTAGTCGGGAGCCGTATTCATCAGTGCACAGGTCTTGACAGGAGTAGATCACTGACAGGAATACTAATCCCAGCATGTTTTATGTATGAGCAATACATAATCCAGAAGTGCTGAGACCCTCACAGTCTTCAAAAGGAGACTGAAGGCCCACCTCTTCACTGATCACTGAGAAGAACATCTACACCTACATCACTAACACGAAAAACTGCCTTCTGTGTGTGATCTGATGTGTTCTTCTCTGGTAGAATCTTCTAGCAGGTTTGAATTTTAAATCTTGGTATACTAGTATGAGGAGCCTGCTTTCTTTTGTACTTCAAGGACATGTGTAGGTCGCTCTAGTAAGGGTGTCTTCCAAATTCTGTAAACCTAAGTGTAAATTGGAATTGAATGCATCTTCCAGATTTGTGAGTGATACATGCATGATCCCGGAAAACATACAGTCAGAATATGAGGGAAATCCAGATGTGTGAACAAGTCTTACCTGGTAATGGGGAGATTGGGGGAGGTGTATAATTGGAGTTTGATGGAAATTTGGCATCAAACCCCATCTAGAGATCAGATAGACAGAAAGAAAGAGAGAAAATGGGCCAAACAGGAAAGAAACAGCACTTCTAGGTAAAAATTATTCACCCGACCCGTAAATGAAACTTTTGATGCGCCAGGTTTTCCGCACCAGTAAAAGCACTGTGACAATCGCTGTATTGTAAAACCAGAAGAATTCAAGCTATTCATCAAAACCGCAGACGGCTCGAAGTGGTGTAGAGAGAATCTAGCACATGTTGATTTCCAGTTCCGACTTGAAACTCACTAATGGGAAGATTATCTCTATCGCATTAATCGGGGCATCAAATATCTGCCATGGCCTTGGCACATGCTGGCTTTTTGTCGCCAAAAGCAGAGAGGTGGATAAGCCCCCATGAATTCCTTTGAACTCTCTCTCTCTATCGGTTTAATCTTAACGCTACACCGGCCCTGACCTATGCCCAACACTCATTTCCCTGAGAGAATCTGGACGTACTGTTCCTCAGAGCAGCTGTTACGAAACGTAAGCAACACAACAACCGAAAAAATAGTCCACTTTCCACTAGAACAAAACAAACATGACCCCCTGTGGTCTATTTCTGGGGCACTGGACATTTCCTGGAGTCTGATCCACTATCAGAAGCATTCTCCTTCAGGCCATAATCTAATAAAGGCCCTGATTAAGCCAAGGAAGTGCGGTGGACGTTTGTGGTTCGAATGATTGCGAACACAAAGAGCAGCTTCCCTCTCAATTATATAACACATTCCGAACCAGGGTTTGAGGTGATCAGAGGGCGACCATCAAATAAGTAGAGGTTTCTCCACCTCACTCCAGTCACTGGCCACTATATAACCCCCCTGTTCTGTAAGTCCACTATATTCCTGCAGTTATGGTGTTATTCCACTGGCACAAGGAACCATGATGTACTCTGATGATTTGTTTTACTTTTACAGATCAAGCGAATCGTACCCAAGCAGCTCGATGGCAGGGCAGAAAGTAGGCAGCAGATGAGCAGTCGCTGCTTATTTATTTAACAAAAATGTTGTCATGTCAACTTAAGGTCATTGTTTTTTACTGTCTGAATAACAATGGATACGCAAACTAAGATGTTGGGATGTCGACAAGCACCACTATCTGTTCAGGCTTGAAATAAATTTCAGCAGGAGTTTTCTATGACGCTAACAAATGTGTCTTTAACACGGTGAGTAAATTGAAAGTGTACCAGGACATCGCTGACATGTTAGCTAGGTTAGGTTTTCATCGCATGGCCAACTGTGTGGAGAGAATTGAGTCAGAATCATCATCACCAGGCTGAGATAAACCGGAACACCAATGTGTGCTGCAACTTCAGACATAATAACATGGTTCCTGTGGACCTGTGTAAAAGTGCCTTTACAGAATACAGCTCATTGTTTGATGCCCCCTCTTTAATAAATTAACCATTGTTCTGGTTGTGGCTGTGGGACACTGTTGTCCTGATTTTGTGTTGTGTGGTGGATCTTTCTCAGCTATAACACAGCAACAACATGTGAATATCCCTGCTGGGTGGAGGGTGGTCCACCACTCAAAATATCCAATCACGGGCGGCTCTGTGGTGAGAAACTGCCCACTGATGTACAACAGTCCAGCCAGTGAACGAGTATAATGTGACATATGGGGATCACAAAATGAATAAGCACCTCGTTAAATGTGTGAGTTTCTAGTCCCTTCTGATTTGTCAACTACTGGATGAATGTGAGAACATAATTCTGGCTTCAAAGTGACTGCAATGGCTACTGCTGTTTTTAGCAACTGAAACGGACTGAATTTTATTATTGATAACATGTTATACAGCATCAGAAACCACATAAGCAAGACTACGTAACAACTTTGTGGGTAAGTGTGTGATGATGGGGCACTATCAGCTTCCATCCCTACATTAGCTACGTTAGCCTAGCAGTAAGTTATAAAATGCTTGTTTCAGACATTCGACATGTCTTAGCAGATCCGTTACTTTCAGGATGTGAAAAAAGTTGGTTGGGTGAAAATTAAAAGTACTCAGTATTTGAGTTAATCTAGGTGTAGTCGATCAATTACGACATTATTGGAGTCCCAAGTTTCCCTTCTTAGTTTATATCTGGAAGACTAACATTGCTAAACATTAGAAGTCAATAGTAAACATAAACTTTTCTGTAAAAATGTCCACAAAACTTCTCTCAAACCTCATTCAACTGTCATTTAGGTCTTCACTGAGGTGGTCTAACATCTAAACGGCTGGCGCTGTTGGTGTTTACCATGAACCTGCACACAGCCTTCTTTTTTAGACAACAGGGTCTGTTTTCACAAACCACATCAGGAAAAATCAAGAATAATTTATTTTACAATTGGATCTGATCCAAGATCAGTCCACCTGACTATTTTGTGAACGCCAGACCTGGTGTCTACGGCAGTAAAATTTTACAGCTCACAATAAGTCATACGTCAATGAGTCCTAAACCACATATACAAGTCCGCTCCACCTTAACGAGGTGCTGGATGTTTGTTTAAGGAGGGTAACAGAAGATTTTTTTGACTATTGACATCTAGTGAGTAATAGAAATATAACCTTTTAGATCCAGTCGGGCTGAACGACTACACCTGTAAGTGGAAAATGTCTTGACTTCACGCCAAACCATATCTTAAAGAAACCATATAGTGTAGAAATCCCCAAATGAAGCGGGGTGCAAATGAGGCAAAACATGCTTGACTTTTTTTCTCACACCAACAATGGGTTTTTGTATACGTCTTTTTTTTTCGGCTTCGCCCCTCTTCCGTTCCCCTAGACTGTGAGACCTGTAACCTGTTCTTTCTTCTCTTCCCGCCGGCTCCAAAGCGAGACCACAGAAGCAGCACATGAGCAAGCAATGTAAGACCCTCTTATGCAAAGTGGGTGACAACAGATTTCTATATTTATTTCATTTGAACTGTCCCACGTCGACCATTCACTTTTCATGTGCACTGAGGGGGTGGATACATTTACGTTCTACACTACAGGCCTCAAGAGGCAAGTTAAAGTGGAATTGCAATTATAGTATAGCAACATAATATTTACAATGTAATTTAACAATGATAATGTTAGTTTTACTGAATTATTTCTATTTGAATGCACAAATATGCACACACACACATACACACATATATACCCTACCTGGTTCCCTGGAGGAATTGGGCAGTTGCAGTGTTCACATATTTCGTCGTCAGGATGGTAGGAGAATCCATCGTCCGAATCATAAGAGCTGCAGTTCCCCATGGTGTCTAAAAATGTGTCACAAAGAGGAACATCAAAAACGTGTCACAAAGAGGAACATACATATACGGTCCATACAGTTTCGACCTAGGCTAAAAAGTGGCCTATTTTGAATTAATTGTATTTGTGATGTCACAAAACCCAATCCGTTAGTTGTATGTAGTTATACAATGACATTAGAGCCATTTTCTTCTCTTCTGTTTTTCTGTTAACTTACATATAGAGTCCACATTAGTTTAGCTCCACCCACTCAGATCAACTTTATTAATAGTCAAAACAGAGCTCATTCAGACACATCATCCTTAAAGGCACAGCAACAAAACCTCATAGAGAAAGATGGATAAAGGATTGCTTAAAAATTTATTAGGATTTGTACATTTCGGAAGTGTTAATCAAGATAAACATCGTAGGTTTAACTTGAGGAGGAAAAATCAGGATATGGGTACTTTAACAAAGAAAAAAACTGAAATAAACTGTTTGGGTTCAGTTGGAATCAAAGGCCCCAGGCTTTACACAAACTTTTACCGCTTAATGGAAATTAAAAACTTGAAAGTGGTTTCTCTTTTTTGCCTTTTTCTTGGGTGCGAAACTTGTTCTTTGTTCTCACTGTTCTTTCAGTGTTATAACAGGATGCACAGTATTACATCTATTATAGAACATGCAATAACCCCAAAAACACCAGGACTATTAGAATTTACAGTATTACATATCTTCTAGGATACATATTAATCATTTAAACCCCAGGACTGTTAGAATTTACAGTATTACATATATTCTAGAATATATATTAACCCTTTAAACTCCAGAACTGTTAGAATTTACCCTATTACATATATTCTAGAATATATATTAACCCTTTAAACTCCAGAACTGTTAGACTTTACAGTATTTCATGTATTATAGACTCTGCATGAACCCCTCAAACTTTAAAACGATTACAAGTTAAGGGATAACACATTCTTTTGACTATACATTGATTTGTCAGGCCTTGAGACTTTTTATTCAATAACTAGTGACATTTTCAATAAACCTGTTGCACAGTGAGGAACTGAAGTGGCCTATAACTACTTATATGGTTTGAGAAATGCTTGAACTGTAAAGAAATATGGCCAAGCACAATGTGTTCAAGCTAAATAAGACAAGAAATGCGATGATGAACAGTCCACTGGATATAACTGCAAGATTCAAATCAGTGATAAAAATGTTATAATAGCAGTTAGTTCAGCTCCTAAACCTCTTTGTCCATTTTGCCTTTCCTCCGTTTAGTCTGTAAAGGAAGAAGTTTGTTTGGAGCAGCATGTTTGGGGACAGTTTGGCTGTAAACAATGGAGATGGGACCGAGTCCATTTTCTTTGTGGCTTGTTTAACTGAAGAAAACAGTGAAACTTCGGCGTCGTGGTGCGATTTTCTGGTGCCATGAGTGAGTTAGCAGTTCAGGGGATCATTACTGCGGCTGTTTATGTAGAACACAGCTCAGACTTCAGATTGGGGCTAATCCTGGGAATTCCAGTCTGGCGGGCTGCACACACTCGGCTGTTAACGCTTTTAATTGGGCGGATAAATGAGTGAAGTGTCCCAGTGTGTTGAGTCCACTCTGTATGTGCGAGAGGTGGGTGGTCCTGTTTACTCATATGTATATACACAGCTCCGGAAAAAATAAGAGACATGTTCAGTTTCTCAGGTTTGATCTTTTATAGGTGCAACTGAACAGCTTTGCCTTAGTTTTTTTTAAAAACTGGTGACAATATTTTTCCTGATTTAAAAAAACAAGTCCTTTACAGCTTCATTCGAAAGGGAATGACAAAACTTCAAAATAAGAGAAATGATGCAGTGTTTACAGAACTTGAATAATTCAAAGAAAACGAATCTTTAGTTCACTTTTGAACAAAATGGCAATTATTACTTTTATGAACTTCTAGTAGTGTTTGACCATCCAACTGGTCTCACTGTGAGAGGAGAGTGTGGATTACTGCAGTGTTTTTATACTTTTCCTCAGTAAATAAGATGTGATTCAGGTGATCAGGAACTCATAAGGCAGAATGAGGAGCTTGTGTAGGAATTTAACAGACACACATAAATACGCTGAGTGGTTTCACACTCGTAAATACGCTGATTAAAAATTAACCTGCAGCGATCTATTTCCAGAGCTGTGTGTACTGTATATATAAAACTTTTATGTGTTCCAGTTTCCCAGTTTGGTTTTAGTTCTTCACATTAATTTCCTAATGCTTTTCAAGATTTAATCTTATTCTCCTGGACCCGACCCCACCAAGAATCCCCAAAAATAGAAGAAAAACCTTGCAAAAGTCCTCATTTCCTCCTCTAATACATGCTGGATGGACTCCTGAAGAAGAGCTGAAGTAAATCTTTACTTCAACATGAGTCATTTCATTGTGGTACCCATCCTTTCAGCATTTACTTTACTAACGTGTTTGCATCCGGCATTTTACACATTCTTATTCGACTCGTTGCTTTATATGGAAACCCTTTAACTCATTTAACTTTTTCATTTACGCCAATTCAAACCACCACCTGCTCTTTTCTTTATGCAATCAGGGCCTTTAAATGAACCAAAAGGGCTAAAACTACTACTATTTTTACTAAATAAAACAAAAATGAATATTACTGTTACATAATTAATTTTCATTAAGTAGTATTAAAGTTATATCCTCCTCTGATAAAGTTAACAGTATAGAAAAGTGAGGTTTTAGGATGGTGCCAATTAAGATTTGTTTGGGGGTTTTATTTCGCTTGTGCAGACGTATATTTTTGTAACAAGACCGTTTTTGTATATTCTCTATGACTCATGTAGTCACTTGTATAAAAACATCCTAAGTGAATTTTGAACTTGAAGTGAATTCTGTGTAAAATGAACATATATGTATGTATATGTTATATATATATATATTATGTATATATATATAAAGAGAGAGAGAGAGAGAGAGAGAGATGTATATATATCTGTGTCTATGTGCATATCTATGTATATATTGATACAGATATACATATGTATATATATATATATGTATATGTATATGTATATATATGTATATATATAGATAGATAGATAGATAGATAGATAGATAGATAGATAGATAGATAGATAGAAAGATAGATAGATACATTTGTAAATGGAGTTTTAGACCCTAAATTTAAGTTTCCACACTTTCAGTTGCAAACAGCTGCAGACGTATATAAATAAGTTAAAGATAAAATGTAAAATATTTCATGCAAGAGGTCACGGATCTCAGAGTGAAATCGAGGTTAGTAGGCGAACTCAGCTGTCTGTGTGAGAGGTCTGAACTCGTGAGAAACTTCACAGTCGGGTCAGGAAAATCCTGACCCCTCCCCCAAACTCAAGGAGCAAGGGGACGTGAGTGAGATTAAGAATGTGGCCCCAAAAACAGAGCAAGACATCCAAACAGAGTCAAAAGTTTCCACCGCGCTTCAGCCAGGCCCATCCTTTATTGAGTGTCATCACTGACCACAATAACCTCCATAATCTCATGGGAGAGAACAGGTCAGCACCCTGAAGAGAAACATTTTGAGTGAATAAATTGTCAGCATGGCCCTTGCTTTCAGGGTCTGTTTGTTTTTTTAATGGCTAAAATACTGAGGCTGGTTCCTCGTTTGGATTTGAAGAGATGCTTAGCATCCCAAAGTGCCACTGAAGTGTGTGACAAAACAAAAGTGGAAACTTAAATGGCACAGAAGAATTTGGTGAATCAGGTTTCGTCGGTTCGAGGCACAGCAGCTTCTCTGGAAGTTCCTCGTGTTTGTTCCTCGCACGGGGCGCCAGGAATAATGTGCAGCCCACTGACTCTTTTATTACTAATGGTTACAGCATTTGTGTTTCTGGATAAATGAACAAAACACAACAGCTGAAAAGTTTAGAGACTCATACAGAACCCTATCTCTGTTTTATGAAACCTTTTATTTTACACAGATGTTCCACAGGATGCTTGAAGAGGTGAATGGGGCAAGCGTAATAGTGATCAGACCAGGGTGTGTTTTCCGAAACAGAAGTGGAGTGGTTTTGCTGTACTTTTCAAATGTACACACTTACAGGATTAATCACACAGATCAATTTTTGTGGTGGAAATCAGTTTTTTCACTGAAATATGTAAGGTGTTATATTTACAGCCGATTATTATTAACACATCAGAATCTACAGCTCTGATGTTTTGATTTGTTTTTGCTTATTTTGATGTCAGCTTATTTTTTCATTTCGTGTTCTACCTACAGATGCACTTTCAACAGATTTCTTGGCCTTGAGAGCTATGAACGAGGAACCATTCAGATTAAATGACGATACATTTTTTAACATCAGTTTTTTTTAGCATCTGGCAACTTCTAGCATCTCAGTTGAGAACAAATATTATATATATATATATATATATACATAT
>JBBMFX010027555.1:0-12149 GCA_037832545.1 Rhabdalestes septentrionalis | reverse complement strand
GGTTTATTGCATGCTACACCCAAGACACACCTATGACTAATTTTCGCATTTAGGACAACCCATTTGCACTCTGCACCAGGCGCATTGCTCGTTTTTGCTGCTGCGATTATGGCGCTACGCGCTGTCCCCTCCCCCAAAGATGACTGCGCTTCTGACTTCAGACAATGCGCCACTGGCCGTGAAAATCAGGCCCATTGAGTCTACCTGGAACACAGTCTACAAACTAAGGAGTGATAGATTTTAGGGAAACACACAACTAGCAATTTTCTATTAGTTATTTATTAGTTTATTTATTTATATTTTAGTATATCCTCAGTCCAGTAGATGACACCTCAGTCCAGTAGATGACACCTCAGTCCAGTAGATCACTCCTCAGTCCAGTAGATCACACCTCAGTCTAGTAGATGACACCTCAGTCCAGTAGGTGGCAGTTAAGCGCTAAGCTTGCATATTGCCAGAAGAAAGCTCCAGAAGAAGAAGAGGAAGGTTCGGAGTGTTTTGGCGAAACAGGAGCTGAAGGTAAAGAGCGGTTTAACACTTTACCATTTTTACCGGACTGGGTGGAGACTGCTCTCCTTTTTCAGTGAAATGTGTGTTGGAGATTGTGTGTTGGTGCTGAGGTTTGTGGGTGCGTTGAGTTCTATGTGTCCGTGTGTGCGTATGTGTGTGTGGTGTTGCTCTCATTGTGGGGAAAACTAAAAACATAGTTTCCAAAGCAGCCTGTTTTTACATTATTTGAGCCAAATGGAAAAAAGGTTTTGGTTCATTAGTGACTCCAGATGGGTTCGAGCTCTCCTCGCTCCAGAAGACACTCAGTCACCGGATGAACGCCCATAATAGTTAAAGGAGACGGCGTCTTTTATTCTGCTAAACCCAATTCTCCCAAAGTGGATTTTAAGTGAAGGGACAGATTGTAAAATCATATTTTTTTCCCTGAACACTTTAGGGGAGACTGAGGGAGTGAAGATGAACACACATTTTATTTTAAATTCATGAGTAGAATTTATATTAGTGAGCTTTTGATAAATACAGTCAGATGAAGGAGGAACTGCTTAACTCTGATCAACTTCATCTGTCGCAGCACCACTACATTTCTAAAGGAATAAATCACTTTTAGGATTTGTCTAACCATGTGACCCAGTACCAGAAGCGGAGCCAGACATAATGAGCATCCGGCGCTTAGCCCTGAGGGGGGGTCCCGTGGTCCTCCCCCCAAAAATTTTGGATTTCTTAGATGCAATTTCCTGCATTCTAGTTCACTTTAGGGTAGACATGGCAAATTCTAATCCGTTATGAGATCTTTTTAAACGTTTGAATAAAGTAAAGAATATGTCCAACATGTTTTTTATATTTTCTTAGATTTTCAAGATGTGCTGCCTGGATCACGTTTTTTTTTTTTTTTTTTTGCTTTTTTCATATAGAAAAAACAAAGACAAAGACAAAAAAAAAAGAAAATAAAAAATAAATAAATAGATACATAAAAACATTTAAAATAAATAAACAAAATAAAATAAATAAATAAATAAATAAAAGCATATATACCATTATATCCAGAGGAATTTTTACGTTTTCAATCTTCACTCACATTTTTAAGGTTTTATGATAGTTTTGTTACAATAACCCATGTTCTTTGGTTAATTATTTAAATATCGAGTTATATCATTCCACCTCTGTTCGAAGTTGCCCATTTTCATTTGTAAACTGGCAGTCATTCTCTCCATTATATATACATTTTTCAATCTTTGTACCCACTGATCTATACATATACATAACACCTTTTACAACAATCTCAGTTGCAGATATCAAATACAAAAGTGTAAAAGTGCAAATAATGTCAAACTAGTAGCTGCCTTTCATTAGCTAACTAATTTCAATAAGATTAAACTAAGGGAACAAAAACATTAAATAAAATAATAATAAAACTCTGCATCTATAGTCTCCAGCAGAATAGCAGTACTTAAAATGCATAAGAATGGTTATGTTAAACAGTACCGTCAATGAAGTTGTTGTTGCTTTCTGAACAACCATTCTTGCAAAAAAAAAACCAAAAAAAAAACAGTAAAACAGCATAAATGGTGTAAATAAGTTCAAGTAGTGCCCAACTAGTAGCTTACATTAGAAGCTTTCTATGCAAAGAGTTAACCTTTGGTGAAAATTTTATAGCATCTAGCCCAAGAAAGATTTTCTGAAACACTTCAAATGTGTTTCTCAGCTTTGGGGGATAGCTTAAGTTTAGGGAGTAAATGCAGCCCATGAGTGAAAGACATGCATTTGTGAGATTTTTACATCCCAGCAGCACCTCAGTTCCCTCGATGACAATGGTGACATCAGATATACTGGCATCTTCCTCTTCTACAGATCTGCTTAGTACGATGATTTTCATGACATGACTGGAGAAGGTATCCTTAATCATGTCTCTGCTGACATCCTGTGAAACATACAAACCAGTGCAAAGTGGTTAAAATACTGTACATAATCACTAATTCAATTTTCCTCAGTGGGTTCCTGTTCTGAGACAAAATGTTCACTAGTCTTCAGTAAATTTAGCATTTTCTGCATATTTAAACCCAGTTTCTTCAGCAGTATCTGTATGCTGTTAAGTTATACTTTTACATTGAACACAATAATGAGACTCACACAATTATTACAGTAGATAGAAACATTTAGTGATGCTAATAAAGACAACACTGTACATGTAGAGTCAGGAGGGGGTAAAGCTCTGGAAATGATAATTGGTGTAAATCATTATGTCTTTTGGGAAACATTTTAATGGTTTCTAAAGACAATATAAAAATGAAAGATAAGAAATATGAACAATAACTGTACACTGGAAATCCTGTCCAAGTTAAATGTATGTTGCTGCCTTCTTGACCATCATTGGGTGTTTCTTAAGTTTTGTAACAATGGTGTATAAGCCTTTCAGTTTTCCTCAGTATGAAAACATGGATCTCAGCATCATTTTCAGTGCTTGACAGGATTCAAATATGCAGAAAATTCTGCAAAAAACAATGTTTGTGGAAGATTTCCTTGTATATGTTTTAATGGCTCAGAAATAAAAAGAACATCTACCACGGAACACAAATACAGTATATCAGTCAGACCACTACTGTCTACATCCAAAATCAGGGATAAATAGATATGGTTGTAGCTGTGTATGTAGCTAGCTAATTGCTAGCTGCTACACTAATTATTGTATATCCATATCTGGACCCCTTCTCCCAGTAAGCGGTTAGATGACCCAAGACTTGATGACACCGGGCCATGCAAGGACTTCAAACAAAGTCAGCACTAGACAAATAATTGATTATTACTTTTTCTTTTATTTGTTTCAATGTATTGATCATTCAACATTATGTTTTTTGTAAAGCTGCCTTGTAATATTGTACACTGTACAAAGCACTATATAAATACATTTGAATTTAATTGAACTGTACTACCTGGTGTTCTTCAATGCGCTCCTCAGTTGATTCTCCAAGGAAAGACAGGAGGCAGCGAATCACATCTCGCCTATCTTGAAGCCTATCTTCTTGCATTTGAAAACAGAAGTAAAATGCAGTGAACATTAAATGTGTATACATCTACATTTAAGCAGCATACCATCATGCTGCTTCCGTCAGGAAGCAGCATACCATCATGTAAGTGATTCACAATTGTAAACAAAATTTGCGTTTGACCTGGCTGAGTGAATCCAGCAAATGTCAAATTCTTATGCCAGCAACCCCGCCCTTCATCTCAAACAAAGCCAGGAGTTTTGAAGTGTATAAGTCCAGCTTTTCCAAGAATGTAAGCTCCAAGGAAATTGTGATGATTCTTCAAAATTCAGTCTTGATCTAAAACAGAAAATAAAATGTAACACAATCAAGTGATGATTACAGTTGAGTGCACTGGTAAATCTTTGCATTGCACTTCAAAAAAATATTTGAAATCACTGCATATTATGCCAACAAAGAAAATAACTGAAATTTACCTCAGATTCACAGAAAAGGGCTGGCCATCTCTCCATGAAATCTTTAATAGCAGGGCAGTCCTTAACTACTTCTGTTCTTCGATAGGAGCAAGTCTTCTCCATTTTCTCACCAATTATGTTTTTGTTTTTTTTCTTCCTAATATCATTAAGGAGATCTATTCTCTCCTTCTCTAAATGTTCTCCTGTTTCCCCAAATGGAAATGGTGGCAAGTAATTTACTTCAAGCTTCCTAGGTCTTTTGAGGCCTTTTGGAGTAATTGTCATTTGTCTTCCTTTTCCGGTTCACCTCAAGCTCTGGGCAAGAAAGCTGGCTACCTCTTAATTTGGCTTGATAATTTCCCATTTTATATTTAATCCTTTGTTGCCACCCATATTGTCCACTAAAGGACCCTGGCTCTTTAAGGCATGGATACTTTTCAATCAACATCTCCACTACATTCATAATTTGGACAGCCGTTGGATATGCAGTGTAACAAAATATTGTCTGTGCTAGTGTCTCAAGGACACTACTTGTCACTCTATGATTGTTAAAGAGAGTGCCATCCTTTTGGTAGGCTTTGCTCAGGATCAAAGGAGAAAGTAGGTACTATAAACTTTGTTGGACATCCATGAGAACGGCATGATGTGGTAGTCTCAGAGGACGATAGAATAACAGTGTCCTGAGATCCGCTGAATGTAGAGTCAGAAGAAAGGGAAGTGTCACTTACAGGAATCAGCAAAACAGTGTCCTGAGAACTGGATGACCAGGCATCAGACTCTGTTGGTAGATTTGATCTATTCATAGCAACCAGATTTAGGGTGACGGGTTCAGTTTGTACTACTTTCAGAGTACATTCATCCTGCACATCATCTATTGAGTCCAAATTGAAAAACTGGCCCCCAAATTCCATGTGTTCATACATCAAAGTAAAGCATTCTGGAATATTGAATGTTTCTTGGATTATACTTTTGAGGTACTGGAGAGTGCTGGGGATGCCGAACCAATTTGCGAACATTATTCTCTCCAAAAACTAATCGCAGCTTTGCTGGGGTGCAACAGATTAAAAAAAATAATTACAATACATGAACACAATTTATTACAATAGGAATTCAGTACAATATTAACTTTGATAATCATGCACCTAAACAGAAGGGGAAATGTAGTGCTTCAAGGTAGTCAGTCGTCTTCCTGCAACAGTGTATGCAGCCAGAGGATAGTAGTCAACCATTTCTTTTTGCTCCAGTATCTGAATGTTGCCTGTGTGTTCCAACTCATAGCTCCTAAAGTGCTCATTATACCATATGCTTAATAATCTGACAACAAAGGCCAGTTCGTTACACACCAAGATAATCTGTAACACCTCGGAAAAGTCTGGCAAGTCTGCAGTGATGCCATGACATAGCAACATCCCTGGTATATAGTTGGTGCCTGAGAAGTGCACATTGTTTGCAACATGCACCACGGTGACATGTGGATACCTGTGTTACACCAAATCTTTTATTCCATCCTTTAGCACATCCACAGAAACTTGTGAAGTTGTTGTGACTAAAAGTGGTGACTTTGTCACATTTTAATCATGGAGATGTAATGCAATCATAATCTGGTGTTTTTTTGCAAGGGACAGCAGTATGTTCCTGAAACAACCTGTTTGTCTAACAATAAAAAAAAATACTATGTTTAGCTTCAAATCTCATGGTCCAAAGGACTGCCAAAGGACCAAATTCCTGAATAAGCTCAGGGTAGTGTTCGAGAAAGTGGTGTTTGGGGAGGAGCTTTTCTTGAGGAAAAACCCAAACAGATATCTGTTTCGGTGCTCAGATATTAAAGTGCCAAGGTCGCAGATGCTCTGCTCAGTATGAACTGGGGCCACTGCAAATTCCACGATGTCTTTTAAGGTCATTAACATCTGGCATACTTCATCATCCTCAGGTACTTTCAAACCTATTATGAGAGGCAACAGACACCAATTTTCATGTGCATTCCCTCCTACAGTTCTTTTTGTGGCAAAATGACTAGGAATCACATGTGGACGATTTGTTTGGTCACTCCACCTGTAAGGGAACTGTTGAATGCAAGTATTGAGCTCCACAAGAGAAAAATATTTCTTCTTAATGAAGTCTTGAAATGACAATGCCAGTTCCAACGGAACAACATCTTCAAGAAGGTCATGTAACACATCTGGTGGGTAACCAGCATTTTTTCAGACAGTGCACACTGTTTTTTCACACCATAACAGGGAGTGGAAATAGGACTTGACAAAGCCGTCTCAACATGCAGAGTGTGCTGCTCTTTATCTCTCCTCTGAAAAAGTCCAGATCTTACTTCTGTGGTCTGAAACTGGGACCTTTATCCAAGACAATATCTGCAGACTTTAGATCCTGTGAAGTTTTCAATGAATCCTCCCAAAGAATGGGCCCCCAAATTATCGGCCACCATGCTCACCACAGTGCCTTTCATAAATTTTCCTAAACTTGGAATAAAAATACCATCTATTTCCAAGCTTTGAAGATCTGTCAGGAGTGGTTCTAAAACTTTCTGCTATCCAAATCTCTTTCTGTCACCTGCCTTGCACAGACTAGCTAAATTGATAGAAGCTAGTGTTGATCGTGCATGTGCTGGAAAGTTTCCTAACACCCAATAGACAGCCGTGACTTTGTGTATCTTGCGGGAAGTGCCCAAGGGGTTGCACACTTCGATATCATCGATATACAGAATAAGACTTAATCTGTCCTCATCTCCAGCCAAAAAATATTTTTTACTGAAGTGAGATCCATCCTGGAAGGACTGGTATTGTGGTGCACATCCAGATTTTCTTTGAGAGACAGTCTTTTTCCTCTACATTCTTCAAGATTTGCAATAGCGACTGAAGTATTGGAACATACTGGAATGTTCTGTTGTCTTTATTGTGTAGTATGTATTCTACTGGTTCGACGACTGAAAAATGTGCTTTCATGAATTGTGACCTCTTAAATGATGTTGAAATAAGGCCATCTTTCCCTAGAGCTGAACTTAAAGGGTGTGATTCACAAATATTTTTCACCAAATCTGAGATAACCGCTAAATGTCCTTCAGAGTTATGTTTCTTCAAAGTGGACTCAAAACATCTTTCAAAACTGGAGCAGATGCAGCGGAAGATAGGAACTGAAGGTCATCTACAATTTGATCAATACACTTGCCTGACACATTGAAATTGCTTTGCAACTTTAGAAGAAGTTGTCCAAACTTCTCCTTTACAACTTCAGGCAAGTTCTCTCCTGCATCAACCAAAGTTTCATCAAGTTCTGTGTCATCATCTGAGACTTCTAGATCATTTTGAAAAGCAGCAGTATTTGGGTATTTTTTCAAGACTTCAGTTTTAAAATCTTCAATGGAGTGTGTATTGTGTTTTCTGTGTTTGAGTCACAAACATTGAATAAATGTTTGTACTGAAGCAGCAGTTTTTGGACACACGTCACTACCTCATACCTCCTCATATGGCTTCTAAGGTGCTCAAAATATTGCTTCTCCGAAGAGAATGGTGTTGCACTGCATTTTAGACAACTAAATGACAGGACCTCGCTTGATTTGTCTGGTTCCGTGTGGTTTCGGGATAAGTGTATCTGAAGGGCATTAAATGTTTTAAATGAACATGGACAGTCTACATAAAGACATGGTATTGATGATCGACGGCCTGCATTTCCATGTATTAGCCTTAAGTGTTTTAATATCTGTACTCTTCGGTTTGACTGAAAGCTGCATTTTTTACATAACCACCTCGTTCTCCGGCACCTGTTTAAAAAAACAAAACTAAGATTAAGTTTTAATGTTATCCAAAAATCTGTTAACACTGTTAGCATGAACACTTTTAGGACTTGTAACTCGATAAAAAAAAAACGGTAGGCACAAACCACTGGGACTGCAGATAGCTTAATAACTCTACACTTTTCCGCAAACACACTTCAATTAATTTCTAAGCATATTGATAACTTACCGTGGTAAAATTCACATTAGCCGTCGTGAAGTCTCTCTTCTTTTCCTCTGTGCGCACCACTTCAAACTCTGAGCCAAAGAGGCTCATGATGAGGTCATGGTGTGTTCGTTCAAAAAAGGTTGAGAACCACTGGTCTAAGGGAATGTCAATCTGTAAAATTTTTCTTATTTCTTCTTTGATTCTCACCTAGTACCCACGAATTACTGGGCAATCCCAAAAGATGTGTTTATGATCTCCAATTTTCCCACATTTTCTCCAACACAGTTCCACCTGTGGTTTTTTGACATAAGAAGAGACTATAAGGGGGGTACTGAAATACCTGACTATTATTTTCCAGTCAAATTCTCTACATAGTTGGCTGTTAAGTCTGTACACAGCTCTTCCCATAAGTCATCTGTAATTACAACATTTATTTCAAGATCCTATTTTTCTTTAATATATCCAGTCTTTTGTACATGTAAGATACATGTTTTTTCATTGGAAAGTGTTTCTCCATAATACTGATAAAGTAATCTTTTATACTATTTGGGATTTTACTAACTTTCTATTTCTTTGATTTGTAATATAGTGTCTTAATTAAATGTCCTCTGCAAAGAGAGCTGTCTTATGCATATTTCCTTTTTCATCTGTTATTCCTTGTAATTCTTCATCTTGTCGTTTTGCGTCTGCTAGATGTTCAATGCTAAGCGCAAAGAGGACAGGTGACAATGAGTCTCCCTGTCTTACGCCTCTTTCCACCCTGAATGCATCAGAACAACAACCATTGACTCTGACTTTTGATCTAGGGTCTTTATAAAGTGTCCTAATCCAAGAAGTAAATGTTTCTCCAAACCCCATTTCTATTAGTGTTTGTTCCAGGAATAACCAATTTACACGATCAAATGCTTTTTCAGCATCCAAACTGAGAAGCATTGATGGTGTTTTATATTTTGCTGCTATTGACTGAATATTTAATGCTTTCCTTATATTGTTTGTTCCATGACGACCTATTATAAATCCTGTTTGATCAGGTTTTATCAATTTCTTTTTTATTTTGAATTCTATTGGCCAAAATAGAAGTCAGGATTTTTAATCTACGCATAAGAGACTTATTGGGTGATAACTACTACATTGTATGGGATCTTTTCCTTCTTTTTGTAAGACTGTAATGATTGCTTCTGACCACGATCCTGTAGGATCTCCTGAGTTTAATGTATAGTTAAATACCTTACACATTATAGGACTCAGCTCACGTATGAAGGTTTTGTAGTATTCCCCAGAAAGCCCATCTATTCCTGGGGATTTTTTATTTTTAAATTTAGCAATAGCCTCTACTATTTCTTCTTCTGTGATAGGCTCTACCATTTTAGTTGCTTCCGTATTCGACCATTTATTCAATTTAAGGGGTTTCAGAAATTCCGCAATATTTTCTTTCTTTAGTTATTTTGTTTCGTCCTTATATAACCGCTCATATTATTTTGCAAAAGAATTTGATATTTCCCTTTGTGTGTTGTTTGTGTTCCCTCTCTAATTGTTTTTATTTCGTTTTCCAATTCTTGTTGTTTTATGAGCCTCTGTTTCTTTATTCTAGATCTAATAGAGATTAACTTTCCCCTTATTGTGGCCTTACTTGCATCCCATAGTATTGAGGGTGTGACATTACCATCATCATTTATATCAAAGTATTCAATTAGATCTGCTTGTATTTCTTGTTTAATCTGAGTGTTTGTGAGATGTGAGACATTCAGCCTCCAGTATTTGAAAGTATCGTTTAACCAAATATTAATTTTCATAACAACAGGGCTATGATCTGAGATAGTGATTGGTTCAATTAAGATTTCTCTCACTCTATATAATTCTTTTTTTGACAAGCAGAAAAAATCTATCCTTGTGTAGCTTCCATGCCTTTGAGACATGAAAGTAAAGTCCCTGTCATTAGGCTGTCACTAGTCCCAGTTCCTTCATCATACATGACAAACTCTTCGACATTTTGGATTGAGGTCCTTTTATTATCGGCACTCTATCTAATTTAGTATTCAAAATGCAATTAAAATCTCCCCCCATCAGTATAATTCCTTCACCCTTGTCTGCTAGGAGGGATGCAATTTTTTTTAAAGAAATAAGGACAGTCTTGATTTGGAGCATATATATTCAAAATAGTTATTTTCATGCCATCGATTGTTCCTATCACCATGACAAACCGACCTTCCTCATCTTGGAAAAAAGTTTCATTATTGTAATGCACTAGTTTGTTAAATAGGATAGTAACTCTTCTTTATTTTTCCTTTCTTACATGATGCACCATAAACCTGTGCAACCCATTTTCTTTTAAGTTTAAGATGCTCCATCTCAGATAGATGGGTTTCTTGGACTAGGTCTACAGAGCATTGTAATTTCTTGAGTTGTCAAGGATTTTTTTCCTTTTGATTGGGTTATTGATTGCTTTAACATTATAACTAATAAAGTTAAAATATGCCATGACCTCTATATGATGTTATAGTAGAGTACCGCTTTTGTTTGAGCAAATATATTATGTTAACACACTTTGCATCTATAAATGTATCCAAACATTTGTCCATAACATATGTCGATAAAAACCAAAACAAAACATTAAACAAAGCATTAATAACGTAGAACAGTGCTTCCACTTTTCCAGTCGTCCATAGTTTTCTGACCTTGTCCGACCCCCATTGGTATTGGGGCAGAGAGGTGTGACGCGTCCTCTCTGTGGGAAAATTGCTCCAAGCAAAAATGACCAAAATTGCACTAATTTACAAAAAAGGTCTAAGTGAGTGTAAACCACTCATACCTAGCTTCATCACAGTGTCCGCCAGAACTTTATCCAATATAACATATGTATGTGTGACAAACTATAAATCTTAACTGTACGCATATCCTAACACTGTTTAGGACGTTCTTTATTCCTTACAACTGTACATATCTTTTATTTCTGGATTTGGTTTCCAAACCTCTAGGTTTAATGTAAGGAGTTGTTTCAAACTTCTCCCTGCATGAGAGCTTTAAAGTCTGATATTAGTAGTAGCGTGTCCCTCCCGCTCTTAGTGTTATATTCCCAGCCACCCTTCAGCTCCTCCTCAATGAGTTTCGTTTCTCCCCAGCTTACCGCGATTCCAAGGTGCAGCCTTCATCAGCGTTGTGAATGTCTTTTCTTCGTTATCTAATGTTACCTTCAGTTGTGCTGGGTAGAGACATTTTGCCGGGATTCCCTTTTTTTAAGATGAACTGAACTCGCCCTCGTTTCCTTTGTAGGTCGGGAGAATAGTCATGGTCAAAGAAGATCCGTTTATCCCGGAAATAGACTTGTTTCTGATTCCATGCTTGCTGTATGATCTTATCTTTTACTGTTGAAATCTTACTATTATTGATCAGGGAGGAGTCGAAGGGACTTTGAGTCCAGTTCCATATGCGTGATGTGCTCTCTCAATCTTAATGTCCACTTCCGGTGGAAACTTGAAAGCCTCTTTGATCAGTTCCTTCACAAATCTGTTCATATCAGTTCCTTCACTTCCCTCTGGGATCTGAAAAATCCTTATGTTGTTTCGTCGCAATCTATTTTGAAGGTCTTCACACTTTGCTGAGAGATCCATGTCGCGGTGGAGTAGGTATCGTAGTACCCTTCGTTGTCGCGTGGTTGTATCTTCCACCGTGCTAACTCTCTTCAATTTGTCCAATTCTCTCTTCGTGTTTACTTAATTGTTCCTTTACATCAGTCACCGCTTGCTCCAGTCGCTCAAGAGACATTTTTGTGTGGTTATGTCCGTCTTGATTTTCTTTATGTAGTTTTTAGCTCTTCCATTAGCATTTGAGTCTAATTGATTTTGTTTGCAAGCTGAGGCGCTCATGCTAACTGGACTCGGCAGTCTCTGTTTGTCTTCCCTTTCTTCTTTCCATGTCTCTTTACTAATTGTTTTTTGTCTCGTAGCCGCTGCCATTTTGTAAGAATTTATGTTACTTTTGAATGTCTCTTGCCTGTATTTGTCACTTATTTTTTCATTTTCTGGCGGAGCTCTGTTCCTATGCTGCCTCACCCTCCATTATCACGTTTTAACGTAAAGTAGCCTAACATTTTTATTAGGTAATATAGCACTGTCAAATAAGCTAAAATGAGAGATAATTACATTTGGAAAACAGATTTCTGACATTTAAACAATGCTCGTTATATGTTTTGTATGAGGGGAGGAATTATCATAGCAACTCTTTGCAGTCTAACCTAGCTAGCATAGCATAGCCAA
>JBBMFX010027525.1:0-12150 GCA_037832545.1 Rhabdalestes septentrionalis | reverse complement strand
ATATGCTCTGATATGTGTTACTCTGTAAAGCTGCTTTGAGACAATGTCTATTTGTTAAAAGCGCTATACAAATAAATGTGATTTGATTTGATTTGAAATACAGCAATAAATGAATTTAATTTACAGTAATAGAAATTCAGGTCTTTCAGAAGAACAAAATAAAAAACACAAGAACGCTGGAGATGCTCCACGGGGGAAATTCTGGTCTACACTGTTACAGCAAATCAGCATCAAGGAGAAATCCTTTCAAACCTCCCGCCACTGAGTACAGCTGACTGTGAAATCTGGGCCTTTTAAGCCACGCCCCTTCATTATTGTTCTGGTTTTAATATTTGGAGAGGGACTGAGCAGCGGATGTTAACTCCGATCAGGTGTCTTGATTGTCTTGGTAACCGCCGCGTGGCGCATGAGGCTTGGACAGCACAGTCAGCTGTGCTTAGAGGTGGGAGGTTCGAAATCCATGATGAACAAACAGCATCTGCTGATCTGCAGGGATGTTACTGTATTTAGTTTACATTCTGTCTTCATGTAAGTGGCAAGCAGCACCATCCTTGAGTGACCATGTGTCTTTTCATCACTATTTGTGGGACACTGTATGTCTGGGGGGCTGCATCCAGTGTATAAGGCTGGGAAATCTCACATATTAGGAACTCTCTGCAGGTTTTGTAAGCTCATTGGTTTGATAAGAATTGAATGAGCCACAGCTGAGACCCCCTCTGATCCCATCACATCCTGTGTTAAACTCTAGTCACAATTGACTTCTCAGTCAGTGTTTAGTCATGCACTGGAACTGATATGTAGTTGTGCTGCGGCGGTTTGTGTGTGAAGCGTACAAATCGCACACTTAATATCAGAAGAGATGGAAGAGGAGAAAACCACAAAAACGACCTAAAATAGACAAGGGAATCTTTTGGGCAAGGGAAAATTTAATTTTGGCTGTAACATCCGTACATCCAAGCCTGTGTTCAACCTAAACAGGTTCTCATCCTCTTCGACAGGGTACCAACTTCCTGGTTGAAGTTTTCGCCTCTGCCTTGGTGTCCTGGGCGGATCATTCCATGCCTCTCCTCACTGGCGTCCGTGCCCAGTGGTTTCCATGGAAACAGTCGCCTGTCCAGCATCCAGAGTGGCCCCATGACCTCTATCTTAACCCTGGTAGTACCAATGAGTTGCTTAAGCAGTGTGTGCTGGCGATACCATACAGTCTGAAGCATCTACTGGCCAAAGAGCCATGGAAGTCCCATTCACAAAAGGTATGGAATGTTCTAAGGAAGCTGTTCACAGAGATGCGCACTTCACAGAATTTGAGACCCTTTGGTCTTTGCAGTTGTGGTATTTAGAAAATCTGCAGTTTGGTTCCAAAGTCCTTGAATCAGTCAGTGTTTTTGTTCAGCTGTTCTGTGAGTTATCGCATTTCCAGCTGGGTTTCTGTGGGTGTTTTGATGGCTCAATTAATTAAAGTAATCCAACATGAAACTATTATTTCAGTCAAAACATTGTATTTTAGCTTGTAGCAATATAATGCAGCCTGACTCTACACTATGTAATATATTATCAAATTCAAGAAGCATTGAAAGTATGTAAAACCTATTGTCTATAATGGGTAAATGGAAAAATATCAGAGCAAGTGAAATATAAAACTTGATTCTTGTTTCTTCATTTTTCTTTCAGTTCGTTGACTGGCTCTTCAGCATAACGGAAGCTCCTGAGGAAGTTTTATCTCAGACTGTGATCTCTACAGCCAGAGGTGAGAAACTGAGAGCTGAAAAGGTCATTTCAACTAGTTATCAGTGTGTAAATATGTCAGTTTATACACTAGAATATTATTCCTAGTAAACTGTAAAAGAGAGGTATGTATATATATGTATGTATGTAAATATATATATATTCTCGTGTTTCCTGAATATGTACTTCCTTTTCTCCTCAGCGGCCTTACTGGCACTGAAATCCACGCCAGAGTTCAAGAAGAAGACAGTGTGGACCAGAGCATATGGCTGGTGATCTTGCTTTGTTAACATTAATGGATTCCAGACTTGAGTAAGCTTTTGGAATGTTACATATGAAAAAAACCCACACATCTTGCAAGGAAGTCTGTGCATGCATGTTGTTCTCTGATTCATGGTATCAGTCAGAATCACTGGTTTGTATCTCTCGCTGTCCGGGAAGTCGCTCAAACGTAGAACTAACAAGTAAACCCTGAAATACACAATGTGCCATACAGTAAATTACCACAGCCCAGCATTCTCTTTGGAAATGCTGTTACATACCATCACTGTCCAAAGCAAACCATGTATCTGTTTTATTTTTCTATATTCAAATGCTGCAGCGGTCCTTACATTATATGAAACATTCATGCTGAATTAACCAATAGAAATACTCCAAAAGCATTACTTGAAATAAAAAACACTTTACAAATACTTGAATTAGAATTAAAGACTGTTTAGTTTTCTCCTTTAAACAATGTACAAGATGCTAATGACTGGTTTACTTAAGGGTATAAATAACTTCAGTCTGTCTGTTAAAGCAGTGTTGTTGTGCGCTTGAATTTGTGTGGCAAAACAAAATGTCCTTGCAGTAGAACTGAATAAACGTTTCACCTGTTACATGAAAAGAGGCAATATTCAACCCTTTGTTTTGCTCATGGGCGGTCCATTCCATTTTTGCCATTGTATGTTATATATTGGATTCAGCAGACCCATGTAGTCTGAAAAAGTCCAGTTTTTGGCTCATGTCTTTTTTTTTTTTTCTTAAGGAAAGTGGTCTAATTGTTTTTGTAGTACTCAGTTTCTTTAACTCGTCTTCGTCTTCTCATTCCAGCTCTCAAGAGCCTGTTTTCTTTCTTTCAGTAAAACTTGTACGGTCTTGCCAGAACCTTCAAAACACAGAAATAAAAGCATTTAGCAATGGCTTGCAAGTCTATGCTGGCTTTGGTGCATTCATTCGGTCGGTGCTCGCAACCGTTAAATGAGTAGGAGTCAGTTTATGTCTCACCTGCTGCCAACAGAGGGAGGTAGGCCATTAGCAGGTAGGGAAAATTTACATAGACAGAAACAGGTGCCTCCAGCTGGACAGAATAAGTGCCCTGTGACTCATAGTAGGGAACTGCCTGAAAAATACTGATTGCTATAAGGAGAGAATAAGAGTGTTGTAAGAGGAAATTTCATCAAATGGTTCCATAATGACACCAACCAGAGCTAGATACATGATGAAAATGTGCTTGTTAGAATCCAACAGTTTCAAAATGATTTCTACTTTATACATTTTTGCAACTGCCACAGCTGAAGTTATCAGGCTTTTGGCTGTGCTGCTGCTGGAATGCTCATTTATCAGCACATTTCCTGACACCCCTCCATCCACCCACTGTTCCAGCTAACACACTCACTCTACCTCAGGCCTATGTAGTGTCTCATTTCCTGCTCAAATATCTGTTTCCTAACCATGCAGGCTATTTGTAACCCTTTTGACCTTTTCAGACAGGCTTAAACAATGGCCTGTCTCTGTGTATACTCCTGTAAAGTCTTAAAGCAAGAATGTGCAAATGTTTATTCTCAAGACCAAATCATGAATTCCTCATTCTAGTTTGTTCCTTTGACTTAATTTTACAGCCCATATTCTAAGTCCTAGTATGAAAATGCATGCAATGTTTGCATTTGCAGCAACTGTTGCTCGTCAGCAACCCTGTTTCTGAAAGAAGGCAGTTTCAGCTCGGATCTAAAATCGCTGATCCATCTAACGAAGTTACAAGAAATGAATTCTTCAGGAAGGCAGATCTTCAGACACAGAGTCAGTGACCACTGATCAAGGCTCACACTGTAAACACAGCATATTGTCCTAAAATTTAGCGCTAATCAGCTTTAGAACTAATCTGTAGGTGGTGCAAAGATGGAAAGGTCCACTTTATTAGACCATCAGTCATGTTGTACCTTCTGCAATTACAGACAGGATGTAGACTGGGATGGAGAGGGTGTGGCGTGCCCACAGCAAATCAAACGACGGGGTACTGATGAGACTCAGCAGCTCATATGGGTACCTGGAAGAAAGCGCACAGCGTCTTGCACAGTGAAGTTGCAAATGCGTGTACTGACTCCTGCCTAAAAGCTATAAGGTTGATGCTTCTTAAACACAACATGCGTTAGTTAGAGAACCTTTTGCATTGTGGCACATTTGCATTGTAACAGACTGAAATATGAAGACCTTTACAGGAAATTGTGCTACATGCCACGTTGTAGGTTGTATTATGTATTACGACTACACTGGCAGGGCTACACTGCCTTTTTATGGAGGATACACACCTTAAGAGATCTAGTATATTCCAAAGATAAAACAGCACACACACTATTGTTTTACTCTGAAACTCCTCTTGGCTGATGAGTAGGAATAACAAGAAATTTCTCTCCATCACCTGACAAGAAACAGAAGTAAAAACAAAAAGATGTTTTTGGATGAATGTGTGGTACACAGTGTTTAACCAATGAAGGGTTCTATTCAACCATAATATGCTTGTCAGCATTACCTGAACAAAGCGAGGGAGGAGTCTGCTCTCTTCAAGGCCGTCTGCTATGTGGAAAAGCTCCAGAATAGACAAAAGCTGGCACAGGCACATCATCACTCCCACAAAATAGAATGTGCCAGCTACGGCACCTTAAATACAGAGAACAGAGTAAGTGCAAGACATTTTATGATTTAATGTGCACTGTTTAATGTCAGTGTCAGTGTTAATAAGGATTCGAATGATATGTTGCTTGTGGCTTGTGGGTAAAGCACTATGTTGCATAATTTTGGCTCATAGTGGTTGTTATTCCATTCCCAGTGTTCTTTGAAACTTTGCAGGTTTACAACACGGAGAAACAGAGAAAAGATTGATCATCGTTCTCTTATTTTGGTCTGGCATGTGTTTACTCAACCATCAGCCACCACTTTTAGCTGTTTTTGCGTGAAAACTAAGCACAGGCTGCAGAAAGCTAAACAACTCTTTTACTCGTCCTTCACAGTATTTATTTAGGGCGGGGAGCTCAAAGTTGTTGCTTACCACAGCCAAAAGAGAGAAATCTGGCAGACATGTTTGCAAAGATCCATGTGTGGCCACAGAACTGTAGTAAATAGTACAGGAACAGATAGGCAAGGCCAACGCTGCGCCTGGTAAGACACAACAAGGTGTTAGTGAAGCAAATTCAAGTAGGCCCAAGTTTACAACATGCATGGTGAAGATATAAACATGCTACTGAAAAAAACATTATATCTGCAAGATCAACTCCATGAACACTGCTAGAGACATAACAATATTGAACCCTACAATAAATTATTACAGTCCCTAGTTAAACTAAAATACTGCTTGGCATCAAAGGGGTCGGCTACAGAAAGACCAATCAGATCCAAAGTAGAGGCTGATTGCAGAGCCTCAGATGGCTTTGCATTCGTGGACTAATGCAGGTTCGTCACCTGAAACATTACTTTACAATCAGGTAGAATCATTGTGACCCACGGCATTCTAAAGATGTTCCTTTTAGCTTTTTTGTTTTATTTCTTAAGTGATTAGTTCCACAGGGCACAGAACAAGATGACATTATTTTAGAAGCCTGAATATACTGCCAATACAGCAGCAACATTCACAGTATGTCCTTGTAATCAAAAAGCAGAAGAAAAGCTGAACACTGCACTCTATTACATATTTCACATCTTGATTACACATGTAATATATATATGTACGCACATGCATATTACAAGTGTAAACAACTAAAATTATAGTGTAGAACAACATAATAAAAAACTACATGTTATCACTTAGTTCTACCAAATATATACAATGTATAAATAGTTCTACACTCTATTTTTATACTAAATTGTGTACACAAAAGATTTTCTCTTTAATTCATTGTAATTTATTGCAGTTTCATGGATGTTTTTCTGCACGTTGGATTTTTACAGCTGTGTATGTAACAAATACAGAACCTTGTTCTTGTCAATTTCTCTAGAAGTATTTTACAGCTCCCTGCTCATTTGACTTTGGCAGTTAGTGATATGTTTCAACAGTTTATGTCATGGTTTCCTCCATGGTCCCAACAGTTCCTGTGGTTCTACAAGAGCAGTTTTATGAAAATTAGAATCTTCCTTCAGAAACACATTGCATAACCTAACTGCCAAATTAACATGCGGATGAAAAAGGGAAAATATATTTTGGAGGAAAAACACTGGACTTTCCATTTAACCATGGTTATTCCACGCCTCTTCAGGTTTTCATCTATGCTGCTTGTAGCTCCTGAAAGTTTCTGGACCCTGTTTTAGCCCCCCACGGGTCTACGGGTCTCCGTACCGCAGAACTACCTCATCAGGTTCAGAGCAGTTCATCACCCACTGTGGTGTGGTTACTGTAAATGTGAAGATATTAATAAGAGAAGCTTCTTGTCTTCTTTCGTGTGTGTTTTCACCTGTAACTGTGGATCGTGTGTGAAGTGCCAGTGCAAGTGCCCACCACTTCGATTCACCCACAACAAAACCGAAACGAACGAATGAAACTACTGCCGTGTTCCTGTGTGTGTGTGTGTGTTTGTGTGTGTCTTACCTCATCTCCTTGGCCCCTCCGCGAGAAATGAGTTCAGACCTACTTTACTGCAGCAAACAGTGTGAAGTCTCTCGGCTCCACCTCAGACTCCCCATGTGACGTCAGAAGAGCCGAGCCGGGCTTTCCCAAACTCACGAGGAAAAGTGAATAAGTACACTACGTGGACAAAAGTATTGGTACACATGTTTTTCCGAGTTTTGCCTAGGCCCCTTACTCCAAGTGAAGAGCAATCTTAATGCTTCAGCATGCCAAGACATTTTGGGCAACGCCATCGTGTTTTTGTGGACACAGTTTGGGGAAGACCATTTTCCGTTATAGAATTACTGTACCCCAGCTCTCAAAGCCTGGTCCATTAAGACATTGGCCTACACACAGCCCTGACCTCAAAGCCATCCAACACATTTGGGCTGAACTTGAATCGCGTGAGTAACGTTCCAAGAGCACCAGAGTATAGAGAAAACCGAGAAAAAATAAACCGCTTATTTTTTTGGTTTGAACACTAAATATGCACCCAGATGCTCCCAAACACTTTCATTTCGTTTAAACTCTGCTTTATACATAACACTTAAAGAAAAATAATGTTAAACACATATTCGTACGTTACATTTTATTCGGAACTTCCACATTGCTGTCGTTTTCTTTGGTATAATCAGGGTAAATAATTTATTTTACAGTAGGTAAAAACAAGGCTTTAAGAAGTAGTGTTGTTTTTGGTGGCCTGTATTAATTTTAGTTTTAGTCTAGTCTTTGCATCAAGCTGTCATTTTCGTTTTTATTAGTCTTAGTCACGTCCAAACTCTTTTTAGTCTTGTCAAGTTTTAGTCGACTAAATGTCAGATCATTTTTGTCTTATTTTAGTTAGAAAGATCCACGACTATTTTCGTCTAGTTGTATTCAATGAAAGTTGTGTTTTAGTTTTTTTATTAATGCAATTCTATTAACCACAATCAAAATAGTTAAGTACTTAGTAGAACAGACAAAATCTAAAATTTCAGTCAAGCCTATTTCACAATTCAAACAAGGTTATCTGATATTACTGTTGCATTATAGACTGTACATACAGTCCAGACAAGGAAGACACCGATTTGAATTTCCGCCATTTATTTTACTAACCAACCATGTTAGAACTTAGAACTTGTGTTAGAAGACAAACAAAAATGCAAATAAAATGAATTACATCACATCACTAAAAAGTGCAAATAGAATAAAACTGTGTATGTGTCTGTTGCAATAAACCCACATTTGTAAAACGTTTTCATCTTCAATTTGTGGGCCTGAAATCACATGAACAAATATAGTCTACACAACCAAATCAGAACAAGGATAATCCTTTCTGCATGGATATGGGAAAGGCTGCTTATCAAAATGCTGTCTGTGTGAGACTTTGTGTGTTTGTGATTCTGTATGTGTGTGTGTCATTTCTCTCTCCCTTGCACGTTAATGGCTTGGCGTCCCAAAACTTTTGTCCAATCTAGATACATTTAATTCACATTAGAGCATAGATTGGGCCCAAAAAATAAACCCGGCCTTGTGCACCTTGTGTCCGAGTCCAGCCCGGCCTGACACATTCCCTGTAATTATCGGCCGATACCGATTTAAATGCGAATTTTTTAAATAAGTGGGTCGTTGTGACACACGTTCTCAACTAAACGTTCCTAAAGTGAGACTCCGAGCTCCGAGCCACTGAAATGCTGGATCATGGCCCGGCGCGGACCGAAGGTAGTGGCAGAAAATATCGGGACAGGTTCGGGTTCGGGCCGAGAATCGAAACTCTAATTCACAGTTCCTCTTAATGGACAAAAGTATTGGGACAGTACTCTAAGGTCGAGCGTCCTTTTCTCCCCTCCCTATCGTACTGGAAATAACGTCTCGTCTCGTTTTAGTCAACGAAAATTAAGAGACGTTTTGGCATAGTTTTTATCTTGTAAACCACATTTAGTCTCGTTCTTAGTCAACAAAACTGCACTATATATTTCGTTTCGTTATCGTCACATGACCAGCATTTACGTCGCGTCTCGTCTTGTCACGTGAAAAAATGTTCTTTGACAGTATAATTCATCCTCATTTTCGTTGACGAAATTCTGCAGCTGCATCACATGGCAGCAGCCATTGAGCTGCAAGGAGAGAGAAATGACGTTCTCGGATTGGCTATTTTCAAATCCTCTGCCTCTGAATACAACTGACTGTGACGTCTGACGTCCTCATGCCGGTTGTTTATGTTTGGGGAGGCCAAAAGTTCAGGTGTCTGCTAAGTGCGGCCCCCGCCTAAAGCAAAAAAACCCCTGAAAACTGCGACCCTATTTGCTGTTATGCAAATGTGTTGGTTTTCATGAAAAATTATTTGTTGGGTTCTGATAAAACAATCAGCCTATATACATAGGGCTGGGCACGTTAACGCCTTATTGCTTTAACACACTATTTCCTTAACATCAACAATTATCATGTGTAATGCAGGTTTTTTTTGTATCCTTTTATTGTGAAAGTTAGTTGCAGTGATGTGCTGGGTTGCGAGGCAGGCTCAGCTAGTTTTCATGGGGGTTAGGTTTCCTATGATTTTTGTCCATATAATATGTCATTTTTTCTGTTATATATATATGTCATATAAAAAAGACAACAGTAATGTGATTGATTGTTATAACCATGTGATTAATTGGGATTTAAAAATTGTATCATTGCCCAGCATTAATGTATATACACTATTTTAAACCTGTACCAAGGAAGTAAATAATTATAGAGCTGAATGTAGCTACTGACAGCCTAATCCTGATAAAAAATGGGAGGAGAGCTTACTATAAACATTCCAAAAAGGCTTCCCCAAAGACTACTGGGAGCATGCCAGTACACTCCTTCCCCTCTGGCTTGAACTGGAATTTTCCTTATGTTGTTCATGCCATCTAACAATCGTGACTTTCTATTTTAGGCACCAAATCTTTGTTTTGCGTTTGAGAAATGTGTTGAATATACCTAACTTGCAGAGGCCTGTTAAGGTAAATGGCAGCCAATCCCAAATCTCTTCTGCTTAACACCAGACTTGGCCAACAAACCTAGGTATGTTTTGTGTCTAAAATTACGGCTCTTTAGCAATGGATGTACTTTAGGAAACAATATGTCTTACTGTGAGCACAAAAAAACGTCACCAACTCAGGCAGCCATTTCAGGTCATATTACTTGATGGAACAGAAACTGGTATCATTTATCAACAGAAAACAATGCAATTTACTAGCCACACTTAAATATTTCAATGATTTTTTTTATTGCAGTGGATTTACAGGGTACTTGGTAGCACTGCACTCTTTTGTCAAGTACAACATGAACGGATCTTTACCGATCATTGCTGAAGGACTGTTTGTGTCCGTTGCTAGCAGTATAAGCTTCATATTTCAGTGTTATAAGCTCCAACAGTCCATGTACACCTGTCAATATAGGTTTTGTGCTAAATAATACTGCTATGAAGGAAATTAAAATACTTTTGAATTACAAATTGCATGTAAGGAGACTTACATCCAGATGTATTCAACTCTCAATGTAAAGAAATGTAAAGTGTTGTTATATGTGTATATACACAGGATCACAAAGGCTTCAAGCACCAAATTAGACTGTAAGGCACTGTCCACAAAAATATATGTACTGGACAGAGGCTACAGCTTGGTCTAGAAGTGAATCAACTCTATCATGTAATTTTATAAATAAACTTTTGGTGGTGCTGTTGTAGGTGCTCATGAATCCAAACACAATCAGCTTGTAGTAAACAGCAAGTGAAATAATGTGGATGCCAAACATGAAACCTTATTTTCAGACCAGTTTTCTTTTAAAGAAACCCATTTATACCAGTTACCCTTGGTTTTCATGAAGCAGATAGGAGATGACTAACCTTGGATCAGATTTTTATCAAGCTTACAACATAGATCTGACTATAAATCAACACTCCTACTACATTTCCTTAATGTCTCAGGACTCAATATTCTGTTACACAGTGACATTTTCATAGCTTTCAGTAAATCATACTAAACTGTATATTTCTTATACAGTGCAAACCCAGCCCTCAAGTTGAGCCACATCAATCCAGACTCAGCAGCACCTTCTTCCGCAGAATTTCTTAGGATAAAGGTAAGGCTGAGTGAACAGATTTGTTTACAGCTGTCTGACCAACATTATGGAAAATATTCATATGTAAGCTAAATGCCTTTGTGAATTCATTAACAACTCGTCTTTTTACTTGTAATCTGTTTTGTTCACACTGATAACAGTAACATGAAGATTTTTTTTTTGGAACATGTCAAGAATTTGCCTGGTTTTAATCAGATAAGTCTTTATTAGTGAAATGTGATAGTTTTTCATATTTTATTTTATTGTTGCACTTGCACAAATGTGAAGGCTGAAGCTTATTCCGGAATATCTAGTTCACTATTATTATGTTATTGATGCCAATCTGATGTTTTGCTTTGGTAATACATTATTAATGAAATGTTCACATCCTCTCCCAGTCTTTGGAAATAAAGGAATATGGACTGGGGCTGCACACACACAATCCACTAATGTAATGTGAAGCTGAGGCTTTTAAACATTCCTCTGCCTACTCAGGCCTGATGGGGGATTTTTAATTTCCGGAGCCAAAGCGCCCGAGTGCTTTTGGAAAAGAAGAGAATGCGAGGTGCCTCGCATTTCCTGCGTGTTTTTAGGCGCAATATGTTAACGCCCCCTAATAAAATTTCACTGATCACGTTTTCAAATGTATGTAGATTCTTTAACCCTTCAGCGAGCTACTTGGAGAGGGGCTGCGAGTAACTGGTAGCTCGCGAGCGACGTGTTAGAGACCCCTGGTTTAGTGTGTATATGCAGTGTGTTTGAGAGAAACAGTTCTGTTCTGAGTGTGTGTGTGTGTATGAAGCACAGTTTGTTATTCATTTCTGATTTAGGTGTTTAGGAGGAAGAAAATGTTCCTCATCTTGGCAGTAAAATTGTGAAACCATCTGTCTTGAGGAAGGAGGTACATGAGTGTGTGTGAGGTGCGTGTGGGGTCATCCAAAGTTCTGGTGACTTTTTCAGATGCAGTGGGTGGTGTAGATCTCTGCAACAGAGGGAAGTGACCTTCGTAGTTGTCTTTACATACTCTGTAGGGTCTTGTGATCTGATGCGGTGCAATTTCCATACCACGGCAAAATGCAGCCGCAGAGGCAGAGAATGCTCTCTACAGTTGATGTGTTTAACATACTGAGAATACAGGAGGTGATATTTTGTGGACATGGTTGCTTAACATTGTATCATCAAAGTGTCATCTTCCAGTGTTGTCCCATGAAAAAGAAAAAAAAAGAATATTAGGGCTTTGTGCTGAGATGCTGGCGAGCCAGGTTTGTGGAACATGATAAAATTCATCACAACAGCCTAGCCTTGTAATGTGTGTGTGTGTGTGTGTAATTTACTCTTTTCAGTTTCGTAGTTGAGCATTGAGGGGAAAAAAACATTTCATGAGAACTGGGGTTCTCTCACATTCCAAACAAATCTAAGATGTAACAAATCATATCAAACAATCACGTGCACAACAATCCTAAACTGACCAAAAACAATAACCTTTGCTCATGCACTCAATTAAG
>JBBMFX010027505.1:0-12151 GCA_037832545.1 Rhabdalestes septentrionalis | reverse complement strand
ACACACACACACACACACACACACAAACACACACACAAACACACACACAAACACACACACAAACACACACACACACAAACACACACACACACACGTGCTTATGGAGGACTGAGGAGGAATAAAACAAATTTGTAGGGGTGTTTAAGAGACACTAACTTGTCGTTTGAGCACAGCGGTTCGGTCAGATTCGGTGCTCCTCACCATCTTCTTCATATAATCCAGCTGCTTCTCTAGCATTGAGCACTTGGCCTCAGCAGCAGCTAACTTAGAGACCAGGTCTACACACACACACGTGAGAAAGAAACACCAAGCAATGCCCTTAAAAATGAAAACAAAACTAAACTAAACATGCTGACTGAAGTACACTTCAGAGGGTCGCCTGACCGTGGTTCTTTGGTCTCTCAGCATGGCTGTTCTCTTTCTTTCTCTCCAGAACAATCTGTGGATGAGCGCTTTCTCGCGACAGCCTCTGCAGGTTCTGCTCCGCTCGGGTCCGCTCCAGTTCCAGCCTACGGATCTTTTCCTGCAGGTTCTTTAGAGCAGAGAGGATAGCTATAGACACACACATGCGCGCACACACATACACGAAAACACACACAGAAACACAATCACACACACAGAAACACAGTTATGTATTCATATATACACCTTACTAGACATCACTACTTTCAGCTTCCAATAACTGTCCACTTTATGAGCTCTGCCAGAACGTATGAGGCCAAGTACGAGTGCAACCAACCTGTGTGTATGGGTGTGTGTCTGTATATTATATACATATAAAAATATAGGCTGCCTCTACACACACAAGCACAGATTTGCGTATATAATAGAAACGTGGCATTGCAGGTTGTGTCCAATATTTCATGAACAACTATGTGTGTGTTTGTTTAACAAAGTAACCAGTAAATATACATATGATGCAAAACTCACTTTAATAAAAATAGGTCTATGGAATGTACAAATCATGTTCATTCATTTTTGGACTGAATCACAGTCACATAAAGAGATATCACCAGCTCTATTTTTGACACTTTCAGTCCCTTTCAAAATGAGCCATTTAAGGGCTCTGTCACTTTTACGCAAATTAGATGTTGCTGGCCACACCCCAATCATGCTAACGCTGCACGTTTACCACACGTGAAAATGGCGGAAAACAGAGGCGCTATCCAGCCCTATCCGTTCAGATTTGTGTTTTTGCAGCCAACATTGCAACACTTCATCAGTGACTTGCCTTTGCCTGTCGCCATAGTGCTCACCGTCTTATGCGTGCTCGTAAAACAAGGAGGCAAAAACGACAGATCTTCAACTTATCAAGAGGGTGATTCCTGACACCAGTATCAAAATCAATTCATTCATGGAAAACGTCTCATTGTTTTTTTTTTCATGCTTGGACTGTTTATAGGAAAAGTAGAGACACAAATGGAAATACAAAAGGGAGCAAAAAGTGAATTTTTGCATAATATGTCTCCTTTAATGAAGCTCATCTACGTTCAGGGTATGCTTTGGCTTAACCAGCAGAGGGAGCTCTTGCTTCAAAATGTTTTTTAAACCACACACAGACACAGAGTAATGACAGTAGTGAATAATTCATGACCATGATCTTGCAGGAATCACCCTCCATTCATCATTCTCCTGCCCTCCCTCATTCTTTTTCCACCCCATCCTTCATCCTTCAGGGGAGAAGCACTGTAGTGTTAGCTGAGCAGTAAAGTGTGTCAGTGCTATCGGGTATCACTGACCGCTGTCATGGGGAAGACTCCAACTAACCTATATACAAGAATTCGCTGCGTGTCGAATGCTTAAGAAAAAGTATCCTGTACATATAAATATATTTAAGCCTTTCTCCTAATGTCATAATAAGTTACTGATCTGCATCTTAAAGAGGATCTGGTTCTCCCTTATCTCACAATGTCAGTTTGAGGATGATAGCTTTCTACAAAACACACCAAACTCCATTGTATCTTTTTAAACAAGCCATATGACAGCTGAACATGCTTTACTGAACCCTGACCACCTGTTCTGTTACTGTAGCGAAGTGATGCTTGCACTGGCTGGAACAGTGTTGAGTGATGGAGAGAGAGAGGACCAGGCTACCCATCCATGTAAAGTAGGGACAATTACTCCATCGGGCAGAGAGGGCTGAAGCATCCATGGGAATATTATTTTTTAAAAGTGTGTTTTTTCTCAATTTAAATTCCATTACTATGCCCCTAAACCACCTTCAGACCCACTTTCAACAGCAATGTTCTAACTAGAGGTCGACCGATATATCGGTTTGCCGATTAATCGGCACCGAAAGTTAATTCTCGGAACTATCGATTATCCGCAAAAATAGTAGTTATTTCGTGGTTACTTTTTGTTTCAGTTTGAAAGCATGTCTTTAATTGACCTCAATATTTATTCATATATTCCTATTTATATCATATAGCACATTTTCATGATTCAGTACTGTTTAGTTTTCTTTTTTTATAATAAAGATCATTACTATTTTACATGGAGCGTAGTGTTTTTATTTCAATCTTTTTAAAATCCAGAATCCATTTTAAAAACTATCGGTTAATTCATCGGTTATCGGCAAGTACGGACCGACCTAGCTATAGGTATCGGTAAAATTCAATATAGGTCGACATCTAGTTCTAACCAGTGTGAAACCTTCTCAGAAGAGTAAAGACTGTTACAGCAGTACTGTCATTTCACTACAAACTAGTGCTGTCAAGCGATAACATTTTTTGTATCTAATTAATTACATGGTGTGGCGATTAATTAATCTAATTAATCGCATTTAATCGCACATACATACAGACTTACAAGAAGCAGGGTTTTTTTTACCATTTATTATTGAATACAAGCCAACAATTGTCATGACATTTTTATCACTGACTGAACCAAACCTATGAATTAGTTTACAGTATATGATAGTTATAAGTTTTGATACACTTCCTCGTTTCTCAAATTAACCCAGCCACCGTTATCATCGCTATTTCAGCCCTATTCAGACCCAGATCATCCTGCTGCCCCCAGCTGTCACACACACACTCCGGCCACAGCACTGAGACTCCACCCCTCTGGAGGTCTGGATAGAGAGCTAAATGCTACGGCTAATTCCTCTAGCTCGAACAATACGTATCAAACACTGCGATTCACCACTGCAACCCACTTTCTCGATGGTCAAAGAGTTGAAATAAACGTGTGTTTGTGCTTTGTGTTCACTCTCTCCTCGCACATCCGTGCAGCTGCGCTCTAAATTGAACCCGGAGACGGGCGAGCGTCTTTTCCGAAAGGCAAATATACCCCTTCAGAGTCAGAATCGGCAAAAAACATTCACAAGTCATCACAGGACAACTTTTTATTAGGCATTAAGGTGTTTTTTTAAATTCCATATCTCACACGATTACTCGCGCGCTGTGAATTGAACTAGCTCTCTGGTAGTGATGGGTCGTTCTTGAACGATTCGTTCATTAAGAACGAATCTTTAATGTGACTCGGGAACAACGAGTCATCTTGTACGAGTGATTCGTTCAGTCGCGCATTTGCGCTACATCCTATAGTTTCTGTATTGGAATTATTGAGTCTCAAACCCGAAGACTCGACAGATTAACTAATCAATTCTCTTTCCGGCTCAGGCTGCATAAGTTAACATTACGGGACTGTCACGTGATGAACGTACGACTCAAACCCGAAGACTGGATAGATGAACTATTCAAATCTTATTCCGGCTCAGGCTGCATTGGTTCGCTAACTGGGCTGTCAGGTGATGAGTGAACGACTGAAACCCGAACACTTGTCAGATAAGAGGCGAGGTGAGTGTATCATAGACTAAAGACACAGGTAAACAATGAATAAATCTTTTCTGTTCCTCGTAGCATTATAGTTTTGTCTTGTTTGTAGTATGATCAACGTTTGTGTAAGCAGTAGATATGTTAGGGAAGTAACACGTAACATTTTAATTCTATTTTGCTAAAATGAACAAAATGAACGTGATGACTCGAAAAAAGATTCGTTCATTTGCTGAACGAGACTCAAAGATCAGAGTCGGTAAAATGATCCGAACTTCCCATCACTAGTGATCACTGATCAGTCCCTCATAAAGCAGAATGAGGAGCTTGTAGAGGAATTCAACACGGACTGGAACGGGTTCACACTCAGAGAGACGCAGTGCTCTCTCATGTTTTTCTTCACTATAGATTTCACTACATCAGTGGAAGGTAATGGGCTTCTTTACTTTAAAAGTATACTTAATAGAAAACCAAAATTTCACCGCTTCTTTAGGTTATTGTAGTATGGAAGCGTTGTCTTTTTTTATCTAAATGTCCGATTCACTCCCCAGTCCATACAGCGCTTATACTGGAACTGATCTGCAAGCTGTTACGCCTACAGCAGCTTCTGCCCATTCAAGCTGAAGTAGTCCATAATATTCCTTTGCCCCATAGGACACTGCCTGAAATATGTTCATAACTTCCGGCAAAACAACAGAACCAGCAGAGACATTCCGGAATCGGCGCAGATGTACAAAATCCCAAATTCGGCAGCAGCAAATATGTTGCAACATGTTAAAATTGCGTCGAAACGAGCCGATATTGTCTTACTTACTTCATTTACTACAGAAGAATGGGATTTTGATTTATAAAAACAGCGTTTTTACTTGCCTTGTGGGATCAGGAGCGAATGAAAGAGAGGCCTGAGAAATTCAGAAGTAGACCGGTACCATCGCAGCGGTGCGGCTGGGTGGGTTTCAGATACATTAATTTAAAAGCGAGGCTGGAGGAGACTGTACCCTCATGCTTGAGCGGTCCCAGCCGAGACAGAAGGGGTTCACACAGAGGGATGCTCCTACATCGCGGGACACTGGAGGTCATGCGGCCCTGCTGTAGCAGTTTGGGAAAAAATACGATTAATTGGATCTTAAATAATGTGCCTGAATTTCTGTTCACCCATATATAACTTTATCCAGACGACCCACCCAGGGATGTTTCTGAGATGGTTCTTATATCCTGGTTTGTTAAGGGCAGTCCTCCCCCTTCCTTTGCTATTTTAATCCATTAAAATATCTAAACTCTGTCTTTACTAAGAAATATTTTAACAGAGAAATAAACATCCCGACTCCCATTCCCATGTCACTTCTGTCAGGCCAGACAGATCATGAGTTGAGATTAAATCGATTCGGCAGTGTTGAATTGTGACAAAGCGACTCTACATCATGTTTATCGGTTGGCCTGGAGCATAAAGGGCTGTTTGGGACTCTGCTCGAAAAGTTTGAAAGATTCTGTGTCGAGTCGTAGGTTTAGCTTTGCTCAGCTGTAGGGAGGGCTGGAAATAATGCGTGTAGTCTCAGAGCTTCTCTAAGGCCTCATTTACTCTGCAGGTCTTGATGATCAATTCTGATTTGTTGCCTATATGTGATTTTTTTTCTGACCATCTGTTTACGCATTTTTTAATTGAGTAGTCGAGATGGACGAATGTGAAAAATGCTTAATGCTAGCCCTGCAATTCGCCCAATAACACCATGAGGCGGAGAATAAGAAAAAGGGCGATTATTGCAGGCTGGGCGTTTACTTAAGTTATTACGGCCGCGACCAATCAGAGCAAGGTCTGGGTGCTTGAGAGATCTCAGGACTGGTGGGAGAATATTGGGGTGGGCTTTAGCGAGGAGCAGTGGGTCCCAAATTTTAGACTGAGCCAACTTTCCATTTGCTGTGTCAACGTTTGTCTCTGCAGGTACCTCGGGGTCGCCCCCTGGTGGCTTTAACAGGTGCGGGCTGATGTACAGTTACTGACGTGCGGAACGCAAATGCCTAGGAAAATCCGATCTGCCTGTTTACATGACAGTCGCATCGGCACACATCTGATTTATATCTGATTTAGTTCCACATATGAACGAGGCCTGAAACCGATCTCAAAATATCGGAATGCTGCGTTTTTTTCCCTGTTTACACTGCGATGGACCAGATCTGATCGGTGTCACATATGAGCAAAAAATCAGAATTGGATCACATTTAACTGACAGTGTAAATGAACAAATTCTTCACTTAACACCTGACTGCTCTGTACACGTTTTGACATTTGTGAGGTGAGCAGGACACATCGGTTTACACGTGGGGGGGGCGGGGTTTGGGCGTATGGTTAGGGTGGATGCATCGTTCTACGCTTGCCCCTGGGCCACGTTAAGTAAATGTTTGGCTAAACTTTAGTGAACCTTTCTTTAACGGGGCCTAGGGTGTCAGTTTCCAAGCATATTTTTTCTGCGCAGTGGGGCTGACGGGATCTGCTGCAGGTTCCTGCAGTCTGTATGTGCTCTGACCTTTCTATTCACTTGCATGCTGTTAGTCGAAGGATAACCTGGAGTGGATTTCCAGCAGTGTGTTTTCTCCTGTCGTTTAAGTGGAATGGATGGTTTCGCTCAAGACTAAACAGCACTGGGTGAACTAACCTATTATGTCCAAACATATAATTATAAATGTATCTGCTTTTTGTATGAGGAACAGCACAGCCTGGCCAATAGCCTACAAAACTTTTTACTTCCTCTACCGTGCAGTGCTCTGGGATTCATCACTGAGAATGTCACGGTTCGGTCAGTGGTGACCTTTTTTCCCACTGCTTTTTGGTTTTTCTGCTGCTTAAGTTTCAAGGACTTTTATTTTGATACCCTGTTCTGTTTTGGTTTGGTTGTGTTCCGTGTTCCGTGTGTATCTGTGTACCCAGTCATTATTAGTTCCACCTGTCTCGTATGTTCACCTGTTTCTTGTTTATTTCTTATTTAGTCTTGTATTTAAGTCAGTGTATCCCAGTGTTTCCCTTTCTCGCCTCACCTCAGTTCTGTTTTACTCCTGCTGGCCACCGTGCCGGGGTTTTCTGTTTGTGTTTTTCTGTTTTGTTTCTTACTAAAATCCGCGCTCACCTCTGGATCCTGGTTTCCTTGTCCTGCGTTACCTGCCTGAGGCACCCCGAGGTGACCGAGATCACGTTGAACGTTTGTGCCCAACTGTGAATGCTGCTAGTCAAACTTCTCAAAATGTACAATATGTTTATTTTTATTTGTCTAAAAACAACACAATGCACACAATTTCATAATTCTTAAAGATTTCTATGTTTCTAAAAAGAAAAGACGAGGAAAATAAAATCACATTCACAGGGCGTGAAAGGGTGCTTGGTTCACAATTAAAAACGGCTTGGTTCATTCTAAGGCAGGGGTCACCAAGGTGGTGCCCCCAAGGACCACATGAGTAGCCCACGGACTGGTCCAAAATATGACACAACTCACCAGTGAGCAACATCTAACATGTAATTTAATCCCGTTGCTAATATTCTTTAATCACATTTGCATTTACATCTATTTGAAAATGACAATATCTTTAAAAAAAAGCTTTTAAAATGTGTTTATTATCCATGGAGTTTAAGTAAACTCTGCACTAGTGTATGAAACTGGTAGTCCTTTCTATGGCTCTGTACCCGTGATGTAGCTCTCAGTTTCAGAAAGGTTGGTGACCCCTGTTCTAAGGGATGAAAATACAATGGAAAATAATTAGGAGAATATATACTATAACTGTCAATGTGACAGAAACCGGGGATAGGCTGATTGAGCACACTAAATTGCCCCTAGGTGTGACTGTGAGTGTGAATGTGTGTGAGTGTGTGGCCCTGCGACTTGCTGGTGACTGTCCAGGGTGTACCCCGCCTTCGCCTGTAGCAGCTGGGATAGGCTCCGCCCCCCAGCCGAACCCGAGTGCGGGATAACGGGGTAGAAAATGGATGGATGGGTGACAGAAACCCATACAGACATCATTAATGGATCTAAATCAATCAGTGAGTCAGTGTTATTTTATTAAATGACAGTTACGTGTAAATCTTATGTTCTCTAATCGCTGTGACGACTAAAAAAAAATCTTAAAAAGGAAACACTCAGAGGACAAATAGCTGCAAATTTCCGTCTCTGACTCTGTAGAAGAAAGTAATGACGGGTACAGATGCATATATCAGATAAATGGTGCCGATCAGGCTGCGGCAGAAATGACTTGTGTCAGGTCCAAACTGCGCTGTCAATCATTTCAAAATTAAAGCGCTATAGGTACGCATTCGGCAACGGAGGAGAAGACGTAATTATTTCTGGCACAGAGATTGATGGACCATTGGTCTCAACAAATGACAATAAAGAAACTGTGTCTGTCAGCTATTACTTCACGCTTATATTCTGAACAACCCAGCATGTTTCAGACACATAATCTGTCAATTAGAACGGCCTCATGTCCATCCGACTCTAAAATATGCACATCAGCCGCAACACGGGTGACTCCGAACAACAAAGGAATGAGTTTTATTGCATTACAAACAAAAAAATGTGTTTTTTTTTTCATATTCCAGTGTAGCCGTCCTCCAGACACGCAGACTAGCGGAGAGGCACAAAAGCGTTAACCTGAGTCTCAGCGAAACTGTTATGGCACGATTTCGCCGCTAATTAACTTCACATTTGTTCTCCAAAAGCAAAGCTCTTGAACTTCAAAACAGCTCTGCCGAATCTAGCGAGGAGGCTCCGGTGTGGAAGCACATTGTGCTCTCTTGCGAAGGAAGGCCGCTTTCTCTAAAGCAAGTGGCCTCAAAGGCTGTGGTTTTTGCATGAGGACAGATAAAAATGATTGGTTTGCTGTCATTTAAAGACTGTGGAGCCCTGTTTTACGCAACAGTGTACCGCCTAAAGCGGAGCAGGGAGTGAAAACGAACATCTCAACTGATTTCCCAACTTAAACACTGTCAATATTGTCAGTAATCTCAATATTCTGAATTCAAACCACTGAACTGTTGACCTGATTGGGGTATTGTTGGTGTATCTCACTCATTAGTTGTTGTCGATCTCTGTCGATCTCTCTAACTGTTCCATTTTTCAAAACAAAAAAAAAGGCAATGTCCCTTTCAGCCAAATTAGAATTTGCATCACAATAAGCGTGTGGATATGAGAAGGATCGAAGTCTCAAAAAAATAAAAAATAAAAGGATTAAATTGCATGGTTTTGGTTTTTTTTTTTTAATTGGGGAAAAAGAAGTCTGACTTAGGGCTCAAATTTGAGACAAATACCTTTAATTGTGAATTCCTAGACTTGAAAGTCTTGATTCTGACGCCCCAAAATATTTCCTTTTAATTCACCACTGCAAGAATGAGCAAAATAAACCCGTTGGTAAGAAATTCGGGAAGATTGTGTTGATCTTGTGAATTCAGGGTCTATGAATCTAAACATAGGAACCATGTTCCGGAACGCATCTTCATGTTTTCATAATTGATATCCAGGGAGAGCAGCACTGCCTGTATGTTCAAGGATACTCTGTATATACAGTGATAAAAATCTGAGTGCCCCTGATGTGTACATATCCACTCCAGAGAAGAAAATATGCCTTTTGAACATTTCTACAAATGCTCATAACTTTTCATAATTTGCTGAGTTTAACCAATTGCAATTTTTTCCCAATACATGACACTAAATAAAGTAGATCTGTAATTACTTTTGCTTTGAAATGTAACAAAACGTTTGACCAGGGTCTTTTATTTTTCCATAAAACTACTTCTAACATCTCTGTGAATATTGAGGCGTGACCCCTCCTCGAGGCCAGAGGCTGCATTCCTGATTTCTGGTGTGATTTCTGCTGAATGTTTCACCAGCAGTGTGGTTTCCTCACAATTTAAACACTTTTTATGCCTAAAAAAGCTACAAGTAGGGATTCTGTTACAGTGAAGGTGATCAAGGAGCTGAGATTTAGAACCATTATGGATGCTGAACTTGGAAAATGCATCGGAATGAGAGAATTTACTTAATTTTTTTTTTTTGACAATACTAATCAATGCAGATCACATAGTGATCAGGGTTAATAAGTAAACATTAGCAAGGTGGCAAATATATTATTTTCTAGGAAGTAGTTTCCGTTAGCAATATCAGCCTGGCAGGTTAGTCTTTAGTCTATAAGTGCATCAGTAAAAATGTGATTTAAAAAAAACGTTAAAAAATTTGCTCACTTTCATTGGACGGGCGCTCTCCAAAAAATGACAATAAAGAAACTGTATCTGTCAGCTATTACTTCACGCTTACTTTCTGAACAACCCAGCATGTTTCAGACACATAATCTGTCAATTAGCTCAAAGATACTGTGCTTTTTCATTCACTTCTAAGACCCACACTAAAATAAAAGATTTTTTGGATCTTAATGGGCATTTCGTAGTTTAAAAGACCATTAAAAAAAAAACAACTTAATAATTTTTATTGTTATTATTACTAAAAATAGTCTTTTTAATTACTTTAATGTCAAGATTCTGAATTTAAATCACTAAACTGTTGACCTGATTTGTGTATTGTTGGTGTATCTCACTCATTAGTTGCTGTTGTTCTCACTAACTGATCCATTTTTCACCGGCAAGCGCAAAAAAAATGGCAAAATCACTTTCAGCCTAATTAGAAGTTGGATCACAAAAAAGCTTTTGTGCTTTTTCATTCATTTCTACGACCCACAATAAAATAAAAAAATTTTTTTGGAACTTAATGGGCATTTCGTTGTGACACCATTTAAAAAAAATTAATGTTCATTATTATTATTACCAATTTTTTTATTACTTTGGTTGTATGTGAGCACTAAACAAAGCTCAGCATGACGTCCGACACCTCGAGCACTGACACAAACCGCGGGAACTTCCATAAAAGGCGCTGTTTGGCCATATGTCGGCTATTTAATATTAATCTGACACAGATCCATGCCGCTGTCCTTGTAAGGGTTAAACTGGACCCACGATGGGACCTCAGATAAAGACCGGTAAAATTTTTCATTACATTGAATGAGATTCATTTTTTTGCCATAGTTCGGTGAAGCTTATGCAACTTTGCAAAAGTTGCTCCGAACCTTGGATCAATTTGTGGGCGGAGCATAAATGGGCAAACGATGCCGAGGTTCCTTCATGTCCTATATTGTTGTGTGTGTAACCTCTTTTGGCCGGGCACGGCCCATTTTACTCAGTGTGGGCCCATTAATCCTGCCTCACCTCAGAGGCTCCGCGGCCGCATTACGAGGCCCTGGAGACGAGCCTGAGTCCCCTGTTAGCCTCCCGCTCGGGCGACGCCACCATGCTACCAAAGAAAAATGAACTTCATTATGTCTCTGCTTCAGACTGGCTGTACGCTGAAGCCCAAATCAAGGGAAACGGTAAAGAAAGACTGATAAGTGGGGCACGCTTCGTGACACCGGGACGAGAAAAAGAGAAAAAAAATATACCAGATCTATGTAGCAAACATATGTTCAGCATTAATTACTCTCATGGAAGATCCTAATATTAGTGGTGTTACAGCGCAGGAGTCCCTCGAGACTCCTGCAGTGGAATATCAGCATTTCAAAGGACCGCTGGATTTTATTTTTTTCTCTTTTCGTCTTCCTTTTTTTTTTTTTTTTGCAGTATTCAAGAAAAAGTTTTGCTTTCAAGAGTGTGAGTCACAACAAGGCCTTTGTAGTGATTTGCAGTAATTTAAAGCACATTTGTTCCATGAGCCGCAAAAACAGAAGTAAAAATAACCACTGGTGCTCAATTTATTCCATTGTTTTTTTTAGAGAGGTTTCATTTCCAATAAAGGATGAGTAGAAGCCAAAAGAAATGACTTCTCTCAATTAACAGCGACTATCAAAGTCTGCTAATTTAGATGGGTTTATATCAGGAATGTCTCGATCAGGTATTTTTGCCCTTGAGTTCGAGTCATTTGATTTTGAGTATCTGCCGATACCGAGTCCCGATCCGATACTTCTATATACTATACTAAGGAGAATGATACAGAGTCCTGATCCGATACTTCTATATACTGTACTAAGGAGAATGATACAGAGTCCCAATCCGATACTTCTATATTCTATACTAAGGTGAATGATACTGGGTACCGATCCGATACTTCTATATACTTTACTAAGGCGAATGATACAGAGTCCCGATCCGATACTTCTATATACTATACTGAGGAGAATGATACAGAGTCCTGATCCGATACTTCTATATACTATACTACGGGAAATGATTCCAAGTCCCGATCCGATACTTCTATATACTATACTGAGGTGAATGATTCAGAGTCCCGATCCGATACTTCTATATACTATACTGAGGTGAATGATACCGAGTCCCGATCCGATACTTCTATATACTA
>JBBMFX010027457.1:0-12154 GCA_037832545.1 Rhabdalestes septentrionalis | reverse complement strand
TGTTTTACTGTTTTCATTCTGTTTGCCGGGATAGAATTATATTTATACTTTTTTATTACATTATTTTTATTATTACATGAACTATAATATTGATAATTATCGATATCGGTCAATACAGGAAAAATTATCGTGATTAATTTTTTTGCCATATCGCCCAGCTCTACATTAAATTAATGTGCCTAGAATTGTGTAGGTCCCCATTTTACTGCCAATACAGCCTAAAGTGTGGACTCAACAGGACCTCTCAATGTAGTGCTGTACCTAGTACAAAGATGTTAAAACCAGATTTGTTAACTGTTGTACGTTCTAAGATCTAGTTTGTCCAATCCATCCTGCTGATGCTTGATCAAGTTGAGATCTGGAGAATACTGAGGGCAAGTCAATAAGTTATTTTTCCTGATTCTCAGACTATGCCTAAACAATGTTTGCAGACTGAATCTCCACAACATCCTGTTGATAGAAGCCACCACCATTTGGGAAGAACATTGATATGACAGGGTGTACTCGTACAATGTTGAAGTAGAGTGTATGTGTCAAAGTAACATCTATATGATTGCCAGTTAGCATCAGTGTGCCTTGAGTGTCCATGGTTCGGTTGTCAGTTTGCCAGCTATGCTTCCCTGGAACACTGTACACTAGGAAGGCCCCACAACACATGCCATTCTGGATACGCTCTGACCCAGTCAACTACCCAGCACAGCTTGGCCCTTGTTCATTTTCATTGCTCCTAACAAAGCAGCTTCTAAAACGGACTGGTGTGTGTGTGTGTGTGTGTGTGTGTGCGCGCGCACACGAGAGTGCGAGTTAGGGATGGGCGGTATGGACAATAGAAGCCTATCACGATTTTCTTGAACAATATTGCGATTTGGATTTTAATCACGAGTTTGACACACAATCAGTGTTTTAGACCTTAAAGTGCACAAGAAACACGTAGAGCAGCTTGTTACGAATTGAACGGGCCCACTCCGGAGTCTCTGCAACCCTCCTTACTGGAAAATTTCGAAGACATTTATTGGGAATATCTGTCCAGCAAATCTGGAATTTATTGGAAAATGTGAGGTGCGTTTCGGACAGACGCTCGGGGGGATGCACATATCTAAGGTGTTCTTTTTCAAAGGTAGGCCACTGGAAACTATGACACTTTGTTCAGAAGTGTCTGAAAGCTTGCTGAATGTGATAAAAGTGGTTTCGAGTTGGTTTGGTGTTTTTATCAAGATTTGTCATGTTTTCTCGAGAAAAATCCCTATTGTCCGGTTTGTGGGCGGAGTTGGTTGACCTCTCCTGATGTGACAGCTCTGACATGACTCTCAGAACTCTATGAATGAAAAGAAACCTGTGGACTCACTTTTATTTGTTTATCATTCTATTATAAATATATGGATTATAGAAAACAAGATGGACGCTCGGCTGGAAAATCATTTCCGACGAGCCCAAGCATGAAGCACTACACCCCATGGGGTCGGAGCTACCGGCACGGTAGCACAGATTCCTGTCAACCTTCACGGTTAGATAGGGTTCCATGAGACCTTTCCAACGAGCACAAAGCTCTCCTCCACCCAGAGCTGGAGAAACTCCCATGTAAACCCCCACAAAAATGTCCCATTACTTTTGACACATGGAAAACGCTCCACCAAACCCTTCAAGACCCCGGAGTAATTAGTCGTAAACCGTTAGAGCCAGAGAGCATTAAAAGGTGCATCTGTTTAAACGGAGCAGGAGGGGATTAAAATGCTCGGGCATGGAAAAAAAACATAACAACGGGAATTTTTTTTTCAGAGACCGTCATCTCCCCAAGACCAATCTAACGTGACCGGTGAAGCTCTCCTCCACAGAGAACCGGCGCTACGGTCTGTGTGCACAGACATTCCGAGCGGCATAACTCCGTGGGCCAAGCAGCAGTCCCCATCAAACTTCACATTCAGACAGCGCTTCTCTAATTTATTAGGCAACTGTGTACACACACTGCTCCGACTTCTCTGATCTCTGGGTTTTTAATGCATTGACACTTGACAGGAACGCGCTGCGTTGTGATTGGTTCAATTAGCACACCGTGGGAAAAGTCGAGAGCAAGCAAAAAAAAATAAAATTTTATCGCTATGTAAGGAGATTTAGACATCGTGATGCGATATCAATTATTCACCCAGCCCGAGTGTGTGTGTGTGTGGGTGTGTGTGTGTGTGTGTGTATACTCACTTTACTGCAGGCAGCAGATCACTGGCCTTTCTGTTTTTGTTCTGCCCATCATCAAATGTGGTTTCATTTCCTACAGTTATTTCATTGCCCTTTATGCCCAGAGCTGGGAAACACCTGCGTAACACTGAGAGGAATAACATGGGAATGATTGAACAAAATTGAAAATGCACATTGCTCTATGGTTGAGTTAGACTCACATAATCCCACTATAGACTGATTAAAACGTAAAGGTCTTACTTGGCTTGCTCGCAATGAGCACTCCAGGACATATCTTGTATTTCAAGATGTTTTGAGCAGTCTATAAAACAAAAGAACATTTAACACCATACAGTACAAGCTAAAATGACCAAACAGCAGCAAACAAATTATGACCTATAGACATAAAGACAGAGAGGTCGTTCAACAATTTATTTTCCACTGACCATGCTGTCTTGAAGTTCATCAGTGCAGAATTGCTTGTAGTAATCCCAGTCAGACCCTTTACTATTCTTGGCACCCATTAGGGTCATGGACCGATCAGGACATTTGCTCACACACACCTTACAATAAAAAGAAAGGGACCGTAGGGATGAGGCTACTAAATTATCAATATATTACATACATATATGCAAGTTCATATACACATAAATTTATACACATACACAGTAATGTAAGGCCTTCCCTAATCAGGTCACACACATGCACACCATTCCGTGCACATTTGTCAGTGTAGAGTAACATGTAATCGATAAATGCACTAGTGAAGTCATTCATTTACACTTAAATTTGTGATGCTTGAAATACAAAAATATCCTTGAAGCTAAAGTCTGGGACGAGGTGTAGCAACTGTCTTTAAACGTGGTATGAAGGTACTTGTGTAACCCCATTTACATTTATATTTAAGGCATTTAGCTGACGCCCTTATCCAGAGCGACGTACATCAGTATTCTACAACTGCATCAAGGACCTATAAAGCAAAATTTTTTTTTGCATTTATGCAGTAATATCTTAACAGGTGAGCGGCAATGAGGAGAAATCACCCCACTACAGATTACATGTTGTTGGCTGCACATGACTGGCCGATTCTGAGCACGGGCTGATAGTGGACATATACCTGATTTGTAGGACACTGAAACTGCAGGAGAACCACAGGACTGGCACACTTCAGGATATTGAAGTAGAACAGGTAGGGCTTTTTTCTATAATTGAAAAAAAAAAAAAAGCATAGAAAATAGTACCTGCCTTTGGTCCACTGAGTAGAGGGAAAAAATAACAGCAGAAAGACATTTGCTAATGCACCATGGCTAAAAATATTTTTACAATGCTTGCTGAAAAATAAATATAAAAAAATAATGAACATAAACTAAAACATCATTGTGTAGCTTTGCTTTCAAGATTTGAATGAGTTAAAACGGCATGTTTGTGTTGTTTATACATGCCTAAGACAGGAAGAAGAACCATATCAGTGTTTTAACTTACTCCAGGTGAGTCCCAACCTGTCCACAGAACTCTCCTCTGCTGTTTGTCGGGTAAATCACCTTCTTGGGATCACCCTGAGACCAAGCTGAGGATGAACAAAAGGAAGCATGAACAGTGACTACAACCCATCTGACAGTTTACAGTGATCTCACAACATACAATCACATTCACAGACTGTCCAGGTTTAGATGCTGATGTAGTCAGCACACTGAAATTCTAAATGAAACAAAGAGACCTACTCAACTCTAATGTGTCTGATGAATGCAACAGGTATGTATAGTCCAGTAATTGACAAATCTGGTACTTACACTACCACATAAATCTACATGTATGTATAGTCAAGTAATTTACAAATCTGGTACTTACACAACCACATAAAATCTACCTTGTTAGACTGACTTGATTTGATTTGAGAAGGCCTAAGAAGTGGAAATCTAGGAACTAAAAAGAAAAAAACGATCCAAAACTATACTATACTACTTTAAATTGGCAAATTTTTTTTTATGAAAAATGATTTTCCGTTACCTAAGACCAAGCAGAACAAAATCCATTCAGTATCACAGATAACATGGATTCAACAACACAAATCCAACAGTCTACAAGAATGACCCGTAACCGACCAATCAGACACTGGTTTTCAAAATACAGGTCTCTTACAGATCCAAACACAGACCCTTATTTTAAAAGCCACGGAGCAATGCCTTCATTGCTTAAGACTAGACTCTTCAGTAACTTGTATAGAAGTCCACTAACTGTTTTGGATTTGCTGGATACGGTTTGTGTATATTTTCAAGCAGTTGCCTATTTGTCCATATAACAAAAAAGAAAGCCCAGTTTCACATTTACTGCATGTCAGATTATAGGGTCGGTTTCCCAGACAGGGATTAAGCCTAGTCCTGAACTACCCTTTCCTTTTCAATGGAAAATCTCTATTCACAGCACTACATAATTCCTGTCCAGGAAACTGAGCCTTTTTAAATTTTGTATTTTAGGTTAAACTACACAACCACAACACTGCTCAAAATGCACAGTACAAATTAAATCTGGCTGCTACGGAAGGTTGAAATGTATGAAATATTTAAGCAGTGAACATATCTCCATGTTATGGAGGCACTGAACGAATAAACCTAGAGTTACTTGTGTAGACAGTGATAACATGTTTGTGTCCGAAGCCAACAGACTGTGACTATCAAAGTCCACAATCTTTTTTCCTGGTTACTGTGGTAAAGCCTTAAATAAGACAGCATTGGACACTGGTCTTACATATTGGACCGATACAAATAGTATTGTATCATAGTGTCAGTGTTTTTGTAGGCCAATGCTGAGTTTGAAAGGCTGAACCCATATTTACACAAATTTTTGCTTTCGCTCAGTCCCTTTTCATTTCATTTCACTACCGTTTCCACCTTTTACTACCAATGCATGGACACTGTGTTTAAAATGTACTGAATGTTTCACAGAAGTTGACTCACCAAGTATTCCCACAGCAACATATCCAACTATGGCCACAATGAATAAGATACAGCAAATAATGTCTGTGCAGCCTCTGTAAGACAGAAGGACACAAAGTGTTGTGAAGTCAATTGCACAGAGAACAAAACACAGGTTTTATCAGGAGTTCCTAATAATTCCACAGCTTTTAACCACAACCTTGTTTACCTGTTTTGAATGGGCCCTTTGAAGCTGGGGTCATATTTTCTGGGCTCACCTGTACAAGCAAAAGAGAAAGAAACTGAGAGGCATTGTAGACAAGGCAGCTTGTTCCTCACTGAGGAGTTTTAATTAATTAATGAAAGGGAGTAAAACTGAATTGCACATTTGGCACTGTAAAATAAGCATGGCCGTTACCATTCATTTGATTGCATATTAATTGAGTCATTTGTTTTTAAGAAGGCTGAAATTATAAAAAAATAACCACTAAATGCAATTCAAACATACTAAAATGTTGCACTGGAAAAAAACACACATATATTCATTTCACTATTTTGGACATGAAATGTAAAAACTGTCACCTGTAACGACCTTTAGTACCTATTGTTAAAAATCTGCGTCACATTCCATTACATTTGTGTTTAAATTGTACAGACACCTTTTGTTTTTCAGTTTATCAACGGTACTAAAAAAAGGTACTAATATACCGATGCATCTTGGGAAAGTGAAAAATGTATTTTTAAATCTAATTTTCAAGGTACATAACTACTATAAGAGCACTGCATTACCACTGAGTACACGCTTACATTGTTCTCAAATGTTTGCACACTGACAAAATATAAACCCAGAATCAGTCAAAAATACTTTATCAGATATTGCAACTTTTGCAAAGAATAAAATCAGAGCCTTTTTCCATTCATTGAGTAACTGAGTTGAGTGAGCACAAAGACTGAAACAGTCACATTTATAATGAGAGTGTGAGCTCTTCCATAGGGAGGCACTGGCAAAAAAATCTAATGAATTTCCTCCACGTGAGATTCCCACAATTGCCCAATGGCTTACACTCATTATGCAAGTAACAGCCAAAAAGACTAGGCTTAATGATTCTTATGAGAAAACCTGGGTGGGGGGGCAGGGAATGCAGCTTCTGACTGAGGCATTCCTTGAAGGGAGTGAACAATGAAGTGTCAGCTTTCAAACCCTGACCACATTTTAGCTCTATGGACATGCCTTCTGCAATAAGATCACCGTGCAGCTACCACAGCAAAGCTGCCTCCCTCACGCAAACTGGGTGTGACATTTTCACAGAAGAAATGATAGGTTTCTAGGTGCATGAACAATGCTATACTCTTGAGCATGAGTGTATAGTGTTCTGTTGAATTAACATTTTTCAATTTCAAATCTGGAAATCAGCAAATATATTCAGTGAGCTTTTATAGGCCTAGGCTAATGGCAACATGACAACTGACATACAAAAAGCTTTATGCACTACGTGGTCTAACCGGTTTCTATGCTGTAGGCAGGGGAAATGTTAAAAAAGGGACCTAAAAAGGCTGCAAGTACTCAGCAGCAAATTAGAGAACAGATGTACACATGTCCAGGTGAGATTATTTGTGGGATTCAAGTCTATATTTACCTTGGAAGCTTTACTATAAGCAGTTTTGAAGTATAAATAACAATATAATTGTGATTACACTGCTGTATATGGTGCCACCTTTCAAATCATTTAAGTCAGGCAAAGTGAGAATTCGTTTGAAAGGGAACTCTGTTCTCTTTCTGGTCTATTTCAGCTCAAATGGTGCCTCAGATTAGATGGTTAATAGCTGTACCAAACTTCTACATTTTCCACAAATAACTGCAACTTTTGTTCTTCAAAGGATGGAGAGCTGTGCAAATGCATAGAGAAAATTGATCTTGACAAGAATTTCAATCCTTTTATTTATTTATTTTTAATCAATTATTCTTTTTATTATTAGAAATGTATTTGTTTATACGTATTTGTGTATTTCTTTGTATGTTTCCCGCATAGACATATATGGTCCCCACGTCAACCTACGGCAAGCCTAGAGTGTGAAAACTTCTGAAGTGAACCCGGAGCGCTTTGTGTTCATAATGTGCAAGTTAAACAAACCATGCCACGGACTGAAAGGGAACCATACTGAAACCACCTCTGCAGTTTGGTTCATTTCATAGGGGTCTGAGTTTGTTTGGTGTGTTTACATATACGCAAATATTGCTGAATATTCGATCTGAGTTCACTTTAAGAGCTGAAACGGACCAAGTGTGAAAACACACTCAGTGCTAGGATTCGAACCCACAATCTTCTAATTTCAGGGGTAGATCCCTAACCAATCCCTAAACATTTCCTCAGAGAATCCTTTTAAAGCAGACTATGACTTTCATTATTTGGAAGATGATAACTAGGTGAGCTTCAGCATCAAACAAATCACCGCAAAGCCAAAAAATAGCACAACTTTTCACACAGCCACCAAAGCTAATGTGTGGGACTGTAAAATATTGAAGAAGCTACTACACGTATTTGTTGAGTGACACAAAAACATGAAACTTAAAACCTCAGATTAGAGATGGCCAAAATAGTATTTATGGTTATTGTGATGAAAATGTCGCAATATGATTTCTGAGCATTTCGTACTTTAAGGAAGATGACTAACTTCATGATTCACTGCAAACAGAACATATTTAGTGCTGTGCAGTGTGAAAAATGGACCATGTTTTTAAAACATGTCTCTACTGTCTATTTATATCTATTCCATATTATCAGATGTCAGAAAAACTACACAATGACACAAAACTGCACAATACCACATAGCCCCACTTCAGAGTCTTAATACCTGTTTACAAAATGGATGAACAGGTAACAGCAAATGCCACCATCACTTGAGTCACAGCTAACTAAAGTACTGGTGGTGATAACGTGATATTTCTAAGTTGCTATGATCACACCATTACCGCCTATATGGCTGCATCGAAACCAGAGCCTACAGCTGCCGCTTCTATAGCAACATACAGCACATGAGCAGCTGACAATTATAAGTGTTGCCTCCAAGGACCCCAGCAATTCGCAGCAGCAATTCTTGTGGTAGCAGTATGTACAAAATGAATATTATTTTGTTAAAATGATACTTTTTTGCGTTCATATTTCCCATCTTCCCCCTTGTCTTTGTCTGGAAGTCAGTTTTCTTCCAAACAAATTTCCTTGGTGCCCATAACACGTAGTTACAGCTGCACTCAATATTATTCAACATCCATTACAAATTACATGTATCCTTTCAGCTATTTGCAATAAACAAGTGAAAGAAAACAATTTAAATAGCTCAAATCAACTAATATTACAAGTGGTGTCTCCACATTCAAGACACAGTTAACAAATACTGCACTTTCAAAATTCTTCAACACTCTGAATAGAAACCTTCAAGTGTAGACGTTTGTACGCACCTGATACAAGTAATTAAGAGCCTCATTAGTTGCATAAGCTGTACGTGAGCTAGAACACAACAAATACCTGGACTGGCTCTGGGTGTGTTCACACTGATGTTTGATTGCATGTTAGAAATATGTGTAAATCAAAATAACTGTCCAAAAATGTAGAGATCAAAGGCATCCAAATCCAGTCAGGGGTGTGTGTCTCTCACTCTCATTGCATATTCAGTATTTTCATTTTATTGCCACAGGAAATGAGTCCAGATATATTTACTACAGTTAAGTGAACAGTCTTGCTGCAGCAAGCTAACTATCATACATGCTAATTAGGTCTGCATGCATCATGCACAGATGCAGCTTCAGGATTAGGAACCCTTCCCTCAACCCACCTTCTAGCTGAGAATGGTGTGAGCCATATTTTATTGACAATATGCAGTGGACTAACGTATTGGGACGCCTGACCATTACACCAATGGGAAATTTTATTAGATCACATTTAAACACAGACTTTAATATTGACTTTGTCCCCCCTTTGCAGCTATAACAGCTTCCACTCTTCTTGGAAGGCTTTCGAGATCTCTATGGGAATCTGTGTCAATTCATTCTTTGGAGTATTTATGAGGTCAATCCCTGATGTTTCACAAGGCAGCTCGCAATCTCTGTTCCAGTTTATCTCAAAAGGTTTGGATGGGTTTTGTGAGGTCCAGTTAGGGCATTTTGAAATCCTTCTAGACAGAACTCATCCAGCCATTTCTTCATGGACCTGGTTTTGTGAAGTGAAAGTGACCATCCTGTCATACAAGGACCACAGCACACTGTTTGAACAGCACGCAATAATTCCTCTGCATTTAACCCAACCACCAAGTGACACAGTGGGCAACCAGGAACACAGCATCCAGGGAGCAGTGTGTGGGGTACATTAGGGTGCTTCGCAGTCTTGGTAATCAAACCCATATCCTGATTGCAGGGCGAACACCCTAACGACCAGGCCAGCTGCCCCATGAGCACACAGATGGTTCTTCCCCAAACTGTGTCCACAAAGTTGGAAACATGGTCAAAAATGTCTTGGTATGCATTTACCACATTAAGATTGCTCTTCACTTGAAGTAATGAGCCTAAACCCTGAAACACAAGTGTGTCCCCATTCTTTTGCTCATATTGTGGAGTTTACAGCAGAATCCATAAACCGAAATGTATTGGGGCTAAGGCTCATACAAAAGGATTACCGCATGAACAGCGAACTAAACACAGCTAGCACTAGGGATCCCAAATTATTACATTTTGGGTTGTCAAATACATTTTTGGGTTTCTGGGAGGTTTAGCTTTGAAGGGTGGGGTACTACATTCTTTTGATTGGTCACCTGCTTCTAGCAACATAAACGATAAAACATACAAAGATATTCTGGACTTCTGACCTTCCTTTTTGTATCTAAATTTTCTGAAACAATGAGGTGTGACTGTTATCAGAGTCAGCTGGTTACTCCCTGATGCAGTGCCCTGCTAGCTAATGGCTTTTACAGTATAAACAGAGTGTTTCCGTTTCTGCTTAAGCTTAAGTGCACATGCAGGCCTAGATTACTCTTAGCAGTAAATCTGTATGATTAATAATGCATAAAGGCAAACAAAGTTGCATGAAGTCCAGAGTTCTTCAAAATGAATGGCCCTTCGGCAAAACTGGAAGAACAGGGCAAAGAGAACATTTTTAATATACGCCAAAACCCTTTAATGAGGACAAATTCATGTTATATTAAAAAACTACATGGGGTCATTCAGGCTCAGTTCAAATATTTAGTATAATCCAAAAAACACAAATGTTGGAATGGCTGTAACTGTAACATTTCAGATATCTTATTTAATTATGATTTAGCAAGTTATTATTAAGCTTATTAATAATATTGCTATTAGCTTATTGTTAAACATTAATATTTTCCAGTTAACAGAAAATAACAGAAAGCAATCAACAGAAAGAATCAGGAAACTAAAACAAATTAGCCACAGAAAGAAGCAGGGACTTGCTAAAAGAAATTCAGTGGCTCACATCAGAGTTACATGTGTATAGAGTTTTTGGTATGTGAAAGCATCATTATTTTTGTTCACATGCATGTGTGCAATTCTTCCTTCTGACTGATTTGTAATTACTGCTAAAAGACCTGCCATCATATTTGCAGTGCATGAATACACTATATGAACAAAATAATTGGGACGTGCCTATTTTTTAGGGTTTGGGCTAGGCCCCTTACTTGCAGTGAAGAGCAATCTTAATACCCTGGCATAAAAATGAAATGTCACAGGATAAATGAAATGTACAGATGCTAAAATTTTCACAGTTTGAAGCTCTACAACACCATTAAAGCATTGTGTTTTCATATGTTGTAAAAATAAAATAAAAACTAGACACAATGAAAGTGACAAAATTTTTAGAATCCCTTGAGATTGGCCTGTAGAAGGACACCGATGCATAAATTCCTGATATTTAAATATAGAGATGTATGATTAGATTTTTTTTAATGGGCACAGGTAACACACTAAACAAATACACATTAGGTATTAGGCCAAATGTTTGCATTTCCACGATGTTGCAAAGATAAAGCATCAGAAATGGTTGACCAAGCATTTTTTTGCTAACAAATGAAAAACCTGTTTGAATTCCAAAACAATGTAATTGAACTGTAGGAGCGAAGATAGAATAATTTAACATTTGTAATTGCAATTGTCTTCTGGGATAACTTTGGCCAACAATTTTGTGTGTGTGTGAGATTATATATATATATGTATGTGTGTGTGTATATAATATCTCACACACACACACAATTGTTGGCCAAAATTATCCCAGAAGACTACTGCAATTACAAATGTTAAATTATTCTTTCTCTTCTATCTTATTCTATCTACCCCCACTTCACTGAATACTTAGTATTACCCTACACGCTCTACCAAACCTTTACTATTTGCTGTATGTTTGTTAGCAAAGTCGCTGGTGCTATCTAACTGAATTGTGGAGACATCAGGCATGAAAAGAGGCAGACAGACGATACTTTTTAATTGTTGGTCGTGCCAACCGTGGAGGCAGAGAGGAGCTTTAGCGCTTGTATGGACCTAAAGTTTTCCACTAAAATTAAAGTATTGCCTTCATGTGTAGTGTATTGTGCATTGTAATGAATTGTGACGTTTGCTTGTATAGATTATTGGTGCAAATACAGTGATGCATTTGATTAAATGTTTTATTTTTTTCATTGGTTTTGGACACACACACCCACAAAATCTACTGAGTGGAAGCTGCCATGGTCTTGCGAGCTAGTGTTTAAAAACTATAGGAACCACCTACTGTGTTATTGTGGCACAGTCAAGTACACAGCTGCAACTACCTTAAGTTGACCACTGTAAAAGTATCACAATGAATTTCTAATAAAGGAACACCAAAGTAGCCAGACTTTACAAAAGCAAATGATTGAATGCATACATAAATAAGCAGACTTTACCTCTCTCACCATGTGCTATTTTGGCTATCTGGCAAAACAGCAACGGAGGGAAAAAAATAAAAAACACACACACACACACACACACACACACACACACACACACACACATGTATATACATATGTGTGGGTGTGTGTGTGTACACAAACAAAGC
>JBBMFX010027447.1:0-12154 GCA_037832545.1 Rhabdalestes septentrionalis | reverse complement strand
ATCAGACACGTATCCCATCACCTTCAGCCTGATCAACCTGCATCTCAAGACAGACGAGGAAGACACCAGCAAAGTGGAGGAATTCAAATCCAGAGTGCGCACTTGAAGGTAAAACAGATGAAGGTAAGTTAAATACATTCATTTAATTATTGCAGATCTTTTTAACTGGATGCATTGTAGGCCTGCCCATTGCACACAAAGCACATTGTTTGACAACTGTAGATTTTAACTCCTATCTTTTCTAATAATTAATATCAAGCAATTTATTATTGATTAAAACTGGTTCATTAAATAATAAAAAAGTATTACAAATTGTTATTAAAAACAAAAATCACATTTAAAATCACATTTACATTTATTATCTCTTTCTTCACAGGTTGCTTCTGATGACCTGACAGCAACACCACCAATACTAGCAACCGTGCTGGATCCTAGGCACAAGCACCTGGGATTTCTCACCCCACCATGGAGGATTGCAGCTCATGCCAAACTGCTGGAAGTTCTGGCTGAAGCAGAAACCGAACTTGCACACACAACTTACTCCTGACCATGCTGATATGCTAATATTCTTAAACAAAAATAGACGCAGAATGTTACAGAACTGCCCTCATTTTTGGGGTTCTGTGGATATTATCGACGGTTTGTAAAGGGCTTTTCGACCTTAAGTTGGCCCCTGAATGAGCTGCTGCAAGGATGTGCGTCTCGTAGGACGAAAAGCTCCGGGGCACTGTCCCCTGAACCAAACCTTAGTTCCAGCCCAATCGGTGTGAGGAAGCGTTTCAGACTCTGAAGCTGAGCTTAACTAGGGCTCCCGTGCTTGCGTTTTCGGACCCCCAGAAGCCGTATGTGTTGCATGTAGATGCAAGTTTGGAGGGCCTGGGTGGTATCCTATACCAGGAGCACGTGGAAGGGTTGCGTCCAGTAGCGTTTATTAGTCGCAGTCTCTCGCTGTCAGAAAAGAACTACCCAGCTCACAAACTGGAGGCCACTAGCCATAGTTGGCTGTCTGCTTTGTCCACCTATGACTTTAGTTTGAAGTATCGGCCAGGGAAGAGAAACTTGGATGCTGACGCCCTGTCGAGGCGTCCTCACGCTAGTTTGTCACCCGACGATGAGTGGCAGGAGATTCTGGCCCCGGGGGTGCGAGCCCTTTGTCAGATGGTGGCTACGCAACGGGTTGGTGGCAAGTTCTCTCCTTGTGTTGCTGAGCAGGTTTGCTGTCATGAGTCAGCTGTTCCCCAGGCGTACTGTCATGTGGCCGCTGTCGCTCAGGAACAACCACCCATTTTTAGTTTTAACAAATTGCAGGAGGCACAGAGGGGTGGCAGGCTGTGGCACAAAAGGCGCCAGCCAGTAGCATCAAAAACAAGCATCCTGATTGGAAGCTCTGGAGTCGGGAGTGGTCACGATTGTCTGTTGCTGGTGGACTGTTGTACCGGACGGTCAAGCAGGTTGACAAGAGCGTGAGGCAGCTAGTGCTGCCGGCATGTTTTCACCCCATTGTGTTGAAATCGTTGCATGATGATATTGGCCATCTGGGGTTTGATAAATCCTACTGCTTGGTATGCGATCGGTTCTATTGGCTGCGGATGAAGCTTGATACAGAGAGACACTGTAAGACCTGTGAACGCTGTATTAAGAGAAAAACGCTGCCCCAGCGAGCTGTTCCGTTGACCCACATCCAGAGTTCAGGGCCCCTGGATTGAGTGTGTATAGACTTCCTTTCGATTGAGCAAGACACTCAAAATATTGGTAATGTACTGGTTGTCACTGACCACTTTACCCGCTATGCCCAAGCGTTCCCCACTAAGGACCAGACTGCTGCCACAGTGGCCCGGACTTTATGGGAGAAATATTTTATCCATTACGGTTTGCCAGCACGCGTCCATTCGGACTAGGGAAGAGACTTTGAGAGCCGCCTTGTAGTCGAGATGCTGACTATGCCTGGGACTTCCCTGTATCACCCGCAGGGGGACCCTCAGCCTGAGAGGTTCAGTAGGACCCTGTTGGATATGTTAGGCACTTTGGAGCCACAGCAAAAAGCACAGTGGAGTCAGCACATTGCGCACCTAGTTCACGTGTACAACTGCCCTCCCAACAAAGCCCCGGGGTACTCCCCTTACTTCCTCTTGTTTGGCCCAGGTGTCCGCCAATAGGATGAACCAGGGTAACAATGTGCATTTTGACCATAAGGTGCGCTATCACAGTCTCTATCCTGGAGATCGGGTGCTGATCCGTAACCTTGGGTTAAAAGGGAAACAGAAGTTAGCTGATAGGTGGGGTCCCTGTCCGTATGTAGTGGACTGCCAGTTTGCTGACTTGCCTGTGTACAGCCTGAGGCTGGCTGAGGGTAACGGGCCCGTTAAAGTGATGCACCGAAACCACATACTACCAATAGGGCAGGAAGTGAAGCTGAGTCCGGCAGCTGAAGCTATTCCTAGTCAGAGTCCCAGAAAGGTGATGAGAACCCCGGGGGCGTAGTAGTCAGGGTGGTAGTGATTTAGAGGCGTCACCCTCCTTAGTGTATGCCCCTACGGACACCTCTGACTTTGAGGTGTCAGACGCTGAACCCGCTGACCACCCTCCTGAGGTCCCATTTGCAATTGAGGAGGATGCTCCTGCCAATTTAGTTTCCCCTGGTGTGCGGAGGTCGCAGAGGGACCGTAGACCGGCAGACCGGCTGTCATATAGTCGGCCTGGGATGATGGAGGACCCTGTCGCAGGGGAGGGTCTTTATGTTTAATATAATTGGATTGATACGTTTCTCTTGTGTGATCTGTGTCATTACTTCTGTTATTTTGTTTTTCTGGGGACGCACTCACACACACTCATAGGCAGTGAAGTGTTGTCCGCAGTGGAGGCACCGTGCATTTATAACTCAGGTAGAATTAGCCACACACACACACACACACTTGTAGGCAGTGGGTTCAGCCATTCACCATCCAGGACTGAGTGTAAGTCCCGCCACAGGGCGTGGAAAAAGGGGTTACATAGGCTTTCCTCATTCAAATCCTTTTCTAGGATTATGCATATTATTTGTCTATTTTTCATCATTATCAGTGCTAAACTGACTGTATAAATTTTAAAAGCTTCTGTGTAGCCTTTTTTGGGTATCATTAACCAACAGATGATTAAAAAAATTTAATTAAATATATGTTTCTTAGATTATGCATAGTATTAACTTATTTATAAACAGTTGGATCTTCAAGGTAGCATTTTGTCCATAGGGTAACATGAATCTGTCATGCACACCAGTCACACCTACAATCTTGTTCACATCAGGGCGGCAATGATTGGAACTCCCACCAAACACAATGAAACCCTTGTAATACCATTTGGACTTAGCAATAACCTGGCTGTGTTCCAGTATTTCATAAACAATGTCCGTCGGGATATGCTAGGCTGCTGGGTGTGCATCTACCCTGATGACATCCTGAATGATCCCAAAACCATCGAAAAACACACTCAGCATGTGAGAGCAGCTCTCAAAGTTTACTGGCCCACCAACTGTACTACAAGTAGGCGAAATTTGCATTCCATCAGCGCTCCACCACATTCCTGAGGTTTGTCATCTGTAAGGGTGTGGTCATGGACCCTCAGAAGTTGGACGCTGTGGTTCATTGGCCTCTACCCAAGATGCTTAAGCAGCATCAGCACATCCTGGGGTTAGCTAATTTCTACTGTAACTTTATACGGGGCTTCAGTTCATTTGCAGCTCCTCTTACTGCCCTCACTAAACCTTCTAAATATGGCTTCACCCTCACTGCCAAAGCCACCCAAGCCTTCCACAACTCTGTCATCTGTTCACCACTGCTCCCATCTTTCTTCACCCAGATCCTTCCAAGCCATGCATTGTGATAAGTGGATGCTTCCGATGTGGGAATTGGAACTGTTCATTCCCAACGAGGTCCAGACCTCTCCCAGTGAGGAAAGTTTAATCCCACTCAGCAGCAAAACAGGGCAGGATATTGCAAACTGTTCGCCATCAAATGAGCACTGGAGGAATGGTGTCACTGGTTTTAGGGTGGCTGTTACCCATTTACAGTCTGGACAGACTACCAAAACCTCATCTCAATACAACAGGTTAAACAACAGGCAGGCATGGTGGACACTGTTCTTTGAACAATTTAATTTCCGGCTGTCACAATTTTCATGGTTGAAAAACAACACAGCTGATGCCTTCTCTTGCCATTATGAGGCAGGTATCCCCCAGACGTAACCTGCGCCTGTCTTGTCAGCACAACTTATCATTTCTCTGCTCCAGTAGGAGTTAGAAGATCCCACTCCAGCAGACACACTGCCTAGATGTCTGGATGGCCATTTGCCGTTTCATCCACTCCACCTGCACCCTCTCATCCGGCTAACATACCCAGACTAATGGTCAGACAGAGCGGCCCAACTGATGTTTTGTCACCAATCGTCAGAGGTCCTTGGCCCACTATCTCATCTGGGCTGATCTCTCCCACAACCTCCATGCCTTGTCAGCCATTAGGCAGAAATGCCACAGTTTCCAACCTCCAATGATTGACTACCAGAAACCAGAGGTTGATGTACCATCAGCCTAACAGTTGGTCCACAGGTGCCAAGACGTCTGGCAGTGGGCTCAAAATTCCATCCAGTGGGCTAACAGCTGCTATGTTCAACAACACCACCTTCATCGCCCTCGGGGATGACTTTTCCACGTCAGTGACAGGGTTTTGCTCTCAACCAGGAACTTTAATCTCCATACAGAATCCCAGAAGCCCTCACCGCACTACATCATACCCTACAAAATCACCCACCTGATAAAAACTGTCACCTACTGGCTCCAGCTACCTCTCACCAGCAGTTTGCTCCTCCTCCACCCAGGATTATCTGATGGATCCTTGACTTGTGACATGGCACCAAGTACTTTGTTGCCTGGGAAGGCTACGGTCTGGAAGAATGGTCTTGGAACCACGGGCGCTTCACCTTTGACCCGTCTTTTATCCAGGACTAACGTCATCAGGGGTCCTCTCAGTTGGGTCCATATGGCAATGGTCCTGGAGGGGGCAGTATTGTCATGGACACTAGTCGCATGTTGTGCAAGTAACCAGTGGTAAGTAATCACTGCTCCTGCTCTCCGGTCTAGGTGGAGGTGTTGTGCTGGCTGGTAACGGCCGTGGTTCTAGGGAGTTGATGCCTGGTGTTATTTTCCGGGGGGCCCTGCGACTCACTAGGGGATGTAATGCCTTACATTACTGCAAATCAACAGTGTAAAAACTGTTATTAAATAAAAGCGATGTAGAAAATCTGTAATGTTGATTGTTCATTCACTCATTTACAGCAAATGTGTAATTAATTTAGATTAATTAATCAGAGAGCTTGTAATTAAATACATTGTTTTTTAAACAGGTGACACGCCCTAAATCTAAACAAGTTTAATACAATATAATAATTTATTAAAGACAGCTTCTTCTTATTCTGAATACGCAAAGGTGTTGATTTCCACATGTAAGCACAGAAAGACATTTGTTTTTCTGGGTTCATGATACTATTCCTGAGACCAACACTAACCCATTCGTAATAAACACTGACTGAAAATAATTGTGCTGATTTGAGGGGAGCTGTTGTTTTGGGACCACTCTCCAAACCCATAGCAAGTCAGAATCCTAAATGAAGTATTGAAGTCAATTTAACAGAATGTTCTTTTCGGTGGCCCTGAACATTATGTATTCCTGAAAGCTGCCATGAACCTGAATTAATTATTCCATTCATCTCCTACTGAGTTTAGCTGGACCGGCTGAATCATGAGGTGGAGAACTGGTTAGGCCATTGATTTTCCACACAAAAGATTCATTTAAAGCTCACAGAAGGGGAGCATCTCTGACTTGGTGTTATATGACGTCCATCTGTTAATTTTGCATAACAAAAAGACCATCAAGCCTTATGCATAATGGCTAAATGATGAATGGCATACAATATTTTGGAGCCAACCATGGGCTGATCATTCAGTCTATTCATATATCCCTCCCCTGAATACTGAAAGCATGATGTTGTGGATTAAGACTGCACGAGGTTGTTCATGTAATTTTACACCTTTGTGTACACAAGTCTAACACACATTTCCATTCATTTCACTCATTTCTGCTTTGCCTGTTTCCAAGATGTTTTGTTTTAACAGGAGATAACCTAATCTACATACAAGCCCCTTACTTACATCTAACACAAATCCCAACACCTATACCAAAACACAAACAATTATCTCTAACATCCCCCAGCTTGACTAAAAAACAGGAAAATCCATAACCATTTATAATAAAAGTTCATAAAAAACTTAAACTTTGTCAAACTCTTGAAGCTGGCTACCAGGACATGACACTGATATTATTAGTATTCTGAACATAGACCAGTAATCCTGTTGTTCTGTATTTTATTTAAAGGAATTGACAGGCGGAAATTTAATTTATACATTCTCTCTAGACATACACAAGAATCAACTTTTTTAGTTTCCTATAAAAAATTTCCCAAATGTAGTCAGGCATGTTTGGTGTACAAATCTAGCTCCTTTGTGTTTAGCAGTGGAATTATTAAGTTAACATCGCAAACAAAAACACTAGAAGCCAGGAGACACCCTAATTATGACTGTCATTGTCATAAAAACTGGTTCTTGATAAGCACTCCTTCTACAGTTCACTCTCTTGCTAAACTTCCTTCTGTAGCATATGACTACACAGACAAGTTTTGTGTCAAAGCTTACAGTCAGACATATTTTGGCTGATCGACTACATTTTAATAAGTTGAAAATTTTAGGTGCAGTGTTTCCAATGTCTTTGGTACAAAACATTGTAATACTACATAACACAGTTGTAACAGAATTTTGCACAAAAAAGAGGGGCAGGGTTCTGTGAATGCCATTTTGATCTGTTGTGAGGTTCAGGTCCATCTTCAAAATTAGAATTAGAATTGTTTTATTTGCCAAATATACAGTGCACACAAGTACTTGACTTGATGATAATGTAAAGTAAAACAAATATCTAGAAAATGTACACATTTTGTTGAGTCTGTAGTAGGGGGTTCTGACACCCTGAATTTAGAATAGCTGTTGAGAGAAAAACAAGTATTGAAGTTGACAAATGAATTCGCTTCATTTTAAAATAACATGTGGGCCACAAGAGCATCAGGTCACCTCCTTCTAAGCCAACATGATATGATCCTGTACATCTCAGCAAAGAAGGGAGATAAGTATGACAAACACAATGTTCTGCTTAAAGAGAGGAAGTGGCTGGAGCATAGGTTGACTATGGTTGATTATGAATAAGAAAGGTCAGGGCCATGGTCTTCCTCAGCCTAAATGCATTACACAGTATTTAAAACACATTTAAAGCTTTATTTAAAAAATGATTTTTTTTTGTACAGTTATAGGACATTAATTTAATTGATATACAATTAGTATTACTTTTTACATTACTTCTATATAACTTTTTAAAGATCTCTTTCACACATCTGTTTTACAAAAATAGTTTTTGAAGAACCAACAGATTTTATTATTCAGCAGAAACTAGTCTATATACAGTTATATACACAAACATAAATACTTCAACTAATTAGCTAAAATAGTAATCATTTTTCAAAAGTATCCACAACAGCTGAAAAGAAAGGTTAAAGCCCTCAGGGAGCATCTATTCAACATTGCTGAACCATGCAGAACTGGGCTTTATTGCAACCATTTATTTCAAAACCCAGTGGTACCATCTTTTGTCCATGACTTAGACTCTAAAAGGATATCTTAAATCTCTCCTGACGAACATGGAAAAGCAAAGCATCTTTAAAACCTTTGCAATTCTCTTGGGTAAAAAGCCTGAATTTGAACAGACAACTCACATGTTATACTCTACTTAGTCTATTACTTTGCCTATTATGGACTTATATATGAGGACCCTCTTACCCAGTTTGCAGATGGTGCTGTGAGTTTTTTCCATATTCTCTGACTTCAGATACACAGACTTGGTTCATACACCAGATATCTCTAAATAAACAGCCCCAACTGTCAAACTCTGTAACATTTTTCTTATTCAGTTAATTATAATGTTTGTATAATTGAAAGATGTGCTTTATTTACTTTAAAAAGTTTATTCTAAATTGTTGTATGTATGAATCCAACATTTAACCTAATGTAGTTCTGTTTAACTGGTGAAACTCAAAAAGGTTAATACGCTTAATTAAGACCTATTTATATAGAAATGACTATACTGTTACCAGACTACAAAGGATACATGTAACTTTCTGTTACAAAGAACAAGTCTATGTCAATGAAAGAGTGTCAAAAGAAGAGAAGCTTGATCAAAGGGGAAGGTAATAAGTATAATTAAATCATGTACAACAATATGGAAATTATGCCAGAGGGCAATAGGGAAAGATGTTTACTTAGCAAGGTTGTTCTGTGCAACTTTGACCGCTCACTATATTTCACCAGAATAAAACAACTGACTCAGTTTCACTTAAATAGGTACTATTAACAAAGCAAAAATGATCAAATCTACATAAGAAGCATTTGATTTTTTGGAGAGTGTAACCCAGGGGTCACCAACCTATTAGAAACTGAGAGCTACTCACAGGTACAGAGCTATACAAATGACTACCAGTCTAGAACAGAGTTTACCTAAACTCATCTGAACTTAATGTAAAATAAACATGTTTTAAATGCTTTAAATGCTTTCATTATAATGTTCAAATCTGTACAAATGCAAATGTGATTCAAGAAGAATAGCAACAGGATAACATTAAATGTAAGACGCTGCTCACTGGTGAGTCATTCTATTTTAGAAAAGGTCGTGTGGTCCTTTGGAGCACCCTGGCGCCTGTGGGCACCATGTTGGTGACCCCTGTTGTAACATTTAATTTTGAAATTGTGTTTTCCATTAATTTTGCTCACATTCTGTGAAAAGACTTGTGGATGTGTTACTCTTGATAAGAACTGTGCACTCCTAACACAAAGGGTTCCAGAACTCACCAGTGGCTGAACAGTATTGGAATCCATTAGCTTGCTAAAAGGTTCTTAATCATAATAATCATTATAAACATTAAAATATCATAACCTCACTTCAAGGAAACCTAGGCATTGATAGATTGGAAAGAGCTTTTTCATTTGTAATGAAGAATGTTAAGCAGAAAGGACAACTTTCACCTTACCTGACATTGAAATGAGTGATGTAAAATGAAAAAGAACAGGTGCCCATGCTGGCACAGACAGTGCTGATTCAGTCCCCATTGTCCAGTTTCTGTTGCACTGTAAGGCCCACTGACCCAAACCCAAAGTATGCACCTGCATTTTAACGAAGATATCTGCACTGGAGTGGAGCCAACCCAATTACTGTCACATTAAAAACCTCTCTTCAGTGCTACTGCTTTCAATCTCTTCTCTTTTCCCCTTGCAAAGCAAATTAGGATAGAAGACCAGTTTATGCCTGATTGAGATTCAAGTGGAGCCTCAATCCAACAAATCAAACCTCAGGTAAGTAGTTCAGTGTCACCCAAGACTCAATCATTTTGTTATAGTAAGCCATGTTTCATTTTTCTTTCAGTTGAAGTTATATGACACATTCTAGTCTGCACTGAAGTGGTGCATGGGCCAGTGATTTTATTACCTGCATATTATAGTCGACCTTCCTTGCCCAAACTACAAAATATTTGTTAATTAATGACCCGAACCAGACCTAACCCTGTGAAATTTTCTAAAAAGCAGACTAGAATCTGTTATCCTGCAGGTCCCCCACACACACACACACACACACACAAACTCAGAATATCCTAAAAAAGATGGGAAGGAAAACAGAACTGTTCTATTCTCCCCCATTCAGGCAAAGGCCAGAGAGTGTATATTAAGAACCTTGAGATGTTGCATGTTCATCAGCAATATAAACACATTGATTAGAATGTCCAGTGTTTTCTTTACAAATTGCTCCTGGTTCCACCTGGATGAGAGCCATACGGCTTATGGCTTATTTCATGGGAATTTGAAGTCTAGAAGAGCGCTTGTGGCCTGCCAGAGCTTAGAGAAAGTCTCTCTGGGATGACATCTTCCCCATGGTCTCATTCTCATGCTAGCACTTCATTTTTGTCTCTCAGTGGCTGGGCAGCTGCCACTGTTTCCTCTTCAGAACACAAACATAACATATTCTTATCAGTACAAGCAACAGTAGTTTAGAAAGGGGCTGCTAATAAGTCATTTGAAAACTTATTGCTTACTGAATTGACAGATTTTGTAACAGCTGGGGTTTTTTGCTCCAGCTGTGCCTGCTCTGAGAAAGATTGTGTCCTACAATACAAGTGGTTCTGTCATACTATATGTTTTGAGGAAGTGTGGTGAAGAAAAAAAGTTTTAAAGAGGTGAAAAAGTGTTGTAGTAACATTTTATTATAAGGGCTGACAGTATTAGTTATCTGCACCTGAGTATTTCCTCATTAACTGTGTAATAACTGCTACTTGCAAAACTATTTATATGTTTGTCTTATTAATTTTCTGATTTTCTATTTAATTTTATTACATTTTTCTCCACTGAGCAGTGTTGGATAGATCATAGATGATAAGACTTTCCCTTTTAGCTCTCTGTACTATAGATGTTTTCGCAATCAACACTAATTAGGAAATAATTAATGAAGCTGCTTAATTGTTATGTTCATGGTCTCTTTTGTGTAGCCATTTTCTTATGCTTTATTGCCCTATTATTGCTGTTTTTCTTCACTACAAGACTATTCGATATTCACTTGTTTTTGTGAATAACACATGCATGACCATTTACGGAAGATAAATCCTAAAATCTGTTTTTCTGAGCCACATTTGAAACTTATGAACTCTTAATTAACCACATTAATAAAAGCCATTGACCATTATGTTGCTCGGTAACAGCTCACACACTTTTTAAAAATGTGCTAAAAAGGTGATGAAACATTTTTGTTAACTAAAGAACCATTAGATACTTGAGTATGAAGTTCCCATTTATCCCATTTTCTTCTGTGTCATCACACAGAGAAATTTGTCTAGAATCTGGTTGTAGAGTGAATTTATAAAAGTGATAAATATATTTAGCTCTTTCATCAACTGGAGCCAACTATGCAACATGAATAATAAACCACAATGGTTCTTGTCATTAAACATTTGTTTTCACTGACTTTGCATCATAAGTTACAATGAGCAAGGTCATAATCTGACATCTGCCTGATCCCACCGATCTGATCCCACCAAGCACAAGACAAGTGAACAATATAGGCTTGTATTTAATTATTAGGCACAGTGTTCCATTTTTGTTGAACAGGTACAATGAAAAAGAGTTTTCAGTAAAAGTTGGACACCTTTCAGTCATTGTAAATTCACAAATGCATCACTATTTTTATTTTTTAATAAAGAATCTATTGAATGTAATGTCGTGTTGCATGCATAGCAGAATTCACATGTTCCATGACTTCTGAATAGTTAGGGAAAGCACAAAGAGGACAGAAATAAAATACAGCATAAAGGAAAGAGAGGGTTGACGCTTTGAGTGTATCATTGTAGAAGAGGACACCTAATGGTTTGTAAGACTAGCAAGAACGGTGTCACGGATCGCTCTGCAAGGTGAAGGGAAGGGGAGGACGCACTCGGCTGGTGATACAATGTTTTTTTAATGAAACTTTGTTTCACTCTTTACACATACATAAACCTTTCACTGTTCACATGCACACAAACATATGCTGGACCCGTGCTCCTCAAACGAACAAAATAACAGAAGGGTTCGGCCTCTCAGCCAGGGGAGAACCAAGGAGGCTGGACCTCAATTATAAAGGTGAGGAACACAGGTCTGCGAACAGAAAGGAAATACACGTTAGCATAAAAGCCAGTTCAAAGCCTCTCCTAAAGTATGAGAGGACCAACAAACGAACAAGTCCAGCCACTAGGCTGAGAAGGGTTTCTCCAAACAAACCACCTAACAAGCTAAACCTCTACAACCAAGATCTCCTTACGAGTTGGTGCAGGAATGATACACAAGATATTTGGACAAAGACAGACACAGGGAGAGACGGGACCGGTCAGCTTAAATAAGGAGAGTAAACTAAACAGAGGTGAGACAAAGGGAAATGATTAGCAGGTGAAGGTAATAGAGGGGGAGTAGTACAAACCAAGGAGACACACTAGGAAGGGAGCAAGGGGACCTACAAAG
>JBBMFX010027436.1:0-12155 GCA_037832545.1 Rhabdalestes septentrionalis | reverse complement strand
CAGATGAGCACAGTGTAGTGCCTCACTGAAGTCAGTCAAGCGCAGATACTAAACGCAATTTAACGCTTTCAGAGCGTGTTCATCTATCCAAATTCAAATGTCTGTGTGGACGAGGCCTAATAGTGAAGAGAGGTAGAACATGTCATTTGTTTATCACCAAAAAACAAAGCACGTTTTGAAAAAAAAAAGAAGAAAGCCAAAACTGCGCCCTCCACAAGCGCCCAGTCAGTCATGTGGAAGAATTGTCCCTAAACACCAGCAGACTGATATTTTACATATTTTAGGCACCCCATATGACAAAAAGAATTGACAGTGGATTGCCATTACAAATGTCATTACCATGTACCTGTATAAGGATATCGCGCTATTCTTACAGTGGAGAAAACAGCTTCAAGTAGATGATTAAGACTAAATCCATGTTACAAGGTACCTAGCTGCAAACACTTTAGCCAAACTGCATCTTAAAAATTACTTGAAAAGTTTGGTAATTTTAAAAAATAAGTATTGCACAATAAATGTTCTTACAATGGCATTCTATCCTTTTCTGAAATGTGTTTATTCTGCTGCAATGTATCTGGTATGTGAGTATGTTCAGATGTAGGTCATTTTGACATATGTATAAACAGAAGAATAGAATATATTGCAATATATATAATTACCGCTCATGCTTCAAATTATACTGCAATATAGATTTTAGGCCATATCGCCCAGTCCTAATTAGCAGCATGCTAATGTTCTGCTCCGACAGAAGCTTGGCTCTGGACAGAAAAATTCGATGTGTGTACATTAACAATGACTGATTGTGAGTTGCTGTTCACCACTGCTGGAGAACATTTTATTTTCAACAGGCATTTACCAGTGTGACATTGCCTTCAGGTCAGGCAATAAAGCTGCCCTGAGAACAGCAAGGTTCAAACTATCAGAGCAGCCAAGTGTGCCCAAGTGGCAGAATATCTAGACCATCTACACTTGAGGGTAAGGCCTCCCTTACTTACTTTTTGCACAGTGTGAGACACAGAAATATGTGGCAGCAAGGAAGTCCAACCTGCCCCAACAAATTGAGAAAGATAACTCCATCAGTAAGGAACACCCCCCCCCCACACACCACCCCCCACCCACAATTACCAGGTGCTCTGTTTGACCATGGATGATCAGAGGAGGACTCTGCTTAGACTCAACCAAACAAAGTCTGCAGGATCAGAAACATTTCCAGCCATAAACTCAGAGGATGTGCAAACCAGCTTGCAGATGCCCTTCACAAACATATTCAACATTTCTCTGAGCACCACCCTTCAAAGTCACCACCCTCACCCCCAAGCCAAAGACATTGTCTTGGTCATGTCTCACTGACTACCATCCCATCAAACTCACACCAATCTTCATAAAGTGTTTCAAGAGGCTTGTCATGAGGACAAAATCTGGACAGATCTGAATGTTGTTCATACACCATCATTCCTCAGCATCTGACAGGACAGATGTGACTGCTGCGCCTGAACACATCCCTGGGCAACTGAATCCTGGAGCAACATCTCCAGAACCACCGCACTGAGCACAGCGCACCCCAAGGGCTTGTAGCTCAGCTCTCTGCTGTTCACGCTGCTGACCCACGACTGTGCAGCAATGAACAGTTCAAACCACATCAGCAAGTCTGCTGACCAATTCTCACACCATGGGGAAAAGCTTCTCACACCATGGGGAACAGCATCTCCCCCAAGCCATCAAGACTCCAAAATCAGTTATGAATAAAAAACTGTACATCACACACACAGACACCCACTCCAAACTGAACTGCTTCCTGTTTTCCAATCACATGGCATACATATATTAAAATGTTCTTCCATTAACAATCAAATACCCTTTATTTATTGATATACTGTACATTTATTTTAATCCTGTTGCCACTACTTGCTATTTTTCCACATTATTTATTGTAATCCACCTCTGTCTTTGCATTATTTTACATTTTTTTGCACACTGTTGTAATAATATATTCCCACACAGTTTGGCTTAAGTTTATATGTCAGTGATGATTGTACTGCGGAATGTAGTCAAACTCTTGCATGGAAGAACCAGGAACCTTGGCATGCCAGCAGATATGGTCACCTGAATTGATTAGGATGAACAAGCACCAATTAAGGCCAATTGATGAAGGACTTCCATCAGCTTGCTTCTCGTGTCTGATGTGTTTTCCCTCTCGAATTCAATCTAGCAAATGATGCTCATTTTTGCCCATCAAACCACATAATCTCTAGAATATATTAAATGAATACCTATCAATGTGTAAAAAGTTTAAATAATTCTTATGAATGATCACCCTGTTCTTTATGTTCTTCTCAGAGCACTCTTAAGTCTCTGTGTAGTCATAACAACTAAGTATTTCTCGCAATACAATATACAATATAAAAAGCCAGTAGTTGGAAGTCACATTTGTGTGTCAGAGCCTTTGCTACCACCAGCTGTGTTTTAAAATAAAAGGAGATTTTAGCTGTGCTTATTACAGGAATTAACTAGCATTTATTTAAATTTTACAATTTACATTTTACATTTTTTATTTGACATATTTTAAAAATCAATCCTAAAAGAACACTCGCAGAAATATTTGGCCCACATGGATTTATGTATTTCAATTGCATTAAAAAAATTCATCTATTTGATTTACTTATATTGAACAGAAACAGGCCAATAATTTTTAAGTGCTGCATATTTGTCTGTCACATTTAAATGAAACAATTATGAATGAGAATTATGAAATAATACCAATGTGATTTGTATAAACAATGGAAGATCTATTTATCTTTAAATAAACCTGATGTAAACATAAATTGTAACTAAATTAATCTTGCTTGATCCAAAGTTCATCATATATAAATCAGTTTTAACTGATTGAATTTCATTGTTTTTACAATTAACAGATTTATGCAGAATTTAAGGAATTTAAATAAATAAACTCAAAAAAATTCATTATTGAAATAAAATCAAATAGATGCAAATACTTAAAAATAAACTATGCCATGATTCATAGTCAATTCTTCACTTTCAGACAGGAGACACAAGACTAGTGTATTCAACAAGTAATGGAAGCTCATATAAACGAATAAGAATCGTGCAAACTGCATACCTGGTGTGCTTTCTGAATTACATACTAAAATAAAATGGACAAATGTACAAAACCAATATCTGCAGCATTCTTAAAGCCTGAATTTAGTATGCAGATTTTACGATCAACAGTTTGTCACACAGTGTCAGAAATTGCCTTTAATATTCTTTAATATTTCCTCAACTTGCTACAGTTTAAGTAACTGTGATGATTGAGGAATGTTGTGTACATAGCACTAATTTGTGTACAAAAATGTATATTACTTGCAAAAAACGATTCACAGTTCTAATGCAAAACTTTGGAAACGTTTTGGAAGACTGAATTCAGCTGGGAGAAGGAACAAATTGCTGAGCTGTTATTTTATTATTACATTATAATATGCAAAGTCCACACAAGTAAAAACATTTTAAGCATTATTATTTCAAATAGGCAGTGAAGACAAAAGGAGGACAAATCTAAGTAAGGATAAAAAGCCAACCTTTTCCCTTTGGCCTTGAACTCTTAGTATGAAACATGGATGAAACATATGGGCTTTTAAAAAATGCATAATCTTTGGTAATTCAATCCAGATTGGGAAACACGTGAAAAAAAGCCCTGAATCATCAAACTTAATGCAGAAAACAGCATCAGAGAACATACGTCAAGCAAAAGTACAGATACAGAGAGCACATTAGAATGTGATGAGGAACCTTGCCAAAAGCTGTAATATAATTCGGGTATTTTTGCTCCCTGGTTTAATGCAAATCATCATTGTAAAAGCTTGTGTCAAGGTTAATTTTAAGGTTTGCGCAGGGGTAAACAGTAATCATCTTACATTCTGTTTATTTAACTGCTTATACAATTGTTCTTGAGTGTATTAAGTGATTAGTGTGAATGGAGTCTGCCCCAGCTTTTCCATGCTTTCAAATAATGCCACTGAAATTGATCTGACTCCGACATCTGGATGGCATTAATAACTTTTATTAAATCTAGTGCAGCCTAGCACACGACTAACACAAGAGAAAGAGAGAGAGAAAGAGAGAGAGGGAGAAAGACTTGTGATCAAATTGGGTAGTCTTCCTTCTGTAGGGAAATGTAGATGAACATAAAGCATTTTTAAAGCAAACATATTACCAGGATACCTTGATTTATAGACAACAAAGAATTCCAAGTCCTATGTGGCTGAACAGAAATAGCCACTAGACCCTGGATAGAGGAAAAAGAGAGAGGGAGAGAGAGGGAGAGAGAGAGAGAGAGAAAGAGAGAGAGAGAAAGAGAGAGAGAAAAAGCCTTAATGCTGAATAAAATTTGAGAGAAAACATTTGTATATTTAAGTAGCAAGGCTGAGGACCTGGATCTGATTGCAAAAGGTACTAGTTTATATGTAATTCTGGCTCTAATGTTTTTCTTTTCTTTCCTCTGTGGAACAGTGCAGGGGATGGAAGGGTGGGTCAGCGTGATGTTTCTCAATGTTAAAAAAAAGTCTCTTTTGTACGCAACCGGGATGATAAAATTTCCCCGCATCTGATTATTCAAATGTTCCAAGAGCAACATGTTCACACCAGAAGCCAGAGCCCACTTCCTTCAAGGCCCTTCCAGAGCCTCTGTACTCCCCTATTCATTAAAATACCAAAAACACAGGTTTGGCTATGGAGGCAAAATATTCACACTCCCCTGAACAAGCTAACCTCTTGAGCTGTCTTTACTGAAATTTGGTATCAATCATACACTGAGCAAAACTATGTACCTAAAAGAAATGTTCAACTTACACCCTTTGTTTTCTTGTTACCCCAAATATTGTTGATTGGATAGAACAAGTTTGGTGTTTGGAGGTTGCTTCTTCAGTGCTGCACTGGAACTACAAGGCAAATGTGGTAATGGAAGATTATAGCCATGAATTAATAATTAGCTCTTTTAAAAATTAGCTTTTAGAGGTGCACTTGGCTAGACACAATTGCAATGGTTTGTGAAACGAATGAACTTACATGCACAAACGCACACACATACAATGCAAATGCTTGTTTTCATGGTACAAAATAAATGACTCATACTATTGTAGTGCATGTGGTAAGCAACTCGCTAAATGAGACATAGGATAAGAGGCTGGCCTGCAAATTGATTTAGTTGAGTTATTGGTGCTCCTGAGTCTCTGCACAGTTTCCACTAGAAAATATTATTTTCTCTTCCTGATTGCTATACAATCAATAGAGGCCAGTAATCATACATCCCAAATTCCTGTCACACTGTGGCCCCTATCTGGAATGGCTAGCCTGTGAATGGTTTCATTAAAAATGCTACCTTGTTAACTTGTACTTCCCTGACCATAAGCGCCTTGTGATTGTTTATCCTTAACCTGATGGTGCTTATCCTTAACCTGATCAAAGCACCAGTCTCAAAGATAGAGAACATTATATTGCTTGCCACAAAACAGGAACAACCAGCAAACATGAATCATTTCCCTATCTGATGAGAAAAAAAAACAACAACCCATTTTTCCTTTCTCTCCACTCTGTAATGCAGCTATTAAGCAGTATGTCTGTTCTTCACTTTACAGTCATTGAGCTTATGCCCACATAATACTGACTTCCTAAAAATAAACCTCCTCAGAGACTGGACATGAATCAGGAGGGGGACGAATAACAGCGTGGCGATTACAGAGCATTCACATACAAACATTCTTCAATAATTTAGCCCCCACCACTGACCACATGCCTATAAACAGCACTTCCTCTCACTCTTTCTCTCTCACTTTCTTTCTCTTATTGTCTCTGTCTCCCTCACTCCCCAAGCCTTTGTCAGAATTTGCTTTCATGCAAGAAGAACACATCTCTGTGCCTTTTGGGGGGATGTGCTTTTCTTGCATGAAAGTAACCAAGAACGTATTGAAAATATTTCAGATGCAAACTGTCTCATGGTATTGTTTTAAAAAATCAACCTTGTATTACCAATAATGCTAAACTGTGGTGGCTTTGTTTTACTGCTAATTGATATTATTGTTGTCATTGTTGTTATTGTTGTTGTGGTTGTTGTTACTTTTATAAAATAATTTTATGATGCTGTGATAGAAAAAAGTTCTAAACATATACAGTGATATATATCAATTCAATGACTGATCATTCCTAACATGTATGTTAGTTATATTTTGGAACATATTTCATTTTTAAAAGGTGGTATCACGGGAGGTAAGTTATCAACCATGTGGTGGAAAATGCGTGACAGCCAAAGAGAAATGTGGCAGGTGTGATGTTTCAGGCTGCCATTAGGAGACATGTGACCTGCAGGGGTCAGAATTAGGCGCTGCTGAGGTGTGTCAACTATGCTGGCCTGTGTTACCTATGGGGTGTATTGACCCTGTTGAACATTTGCACAATTTAAGTAAGACATTATTTAAGAATACGCATTCCAGTTGTGTTTCAAATGCAAGATTTATGTAGTTGGAGAAAAAATAGACAGACAGACAGAAAGAAATACACAGTGATTGACATGTGGCCAAAAGTGTAGGGAAGCAAGGCAATCTCTGTGGATATTTCCATTAAAATATAGAGCAGATGAAACTGAAATTGGCAGGGGATGTCCAGGATCGGCTTACGAAAAATATGTGTGAGTGAGAGCAGTTTCAAGCTACACCACTGGCCTTTCCTCTGTAATGTACTGGAACATTCTCAAAACTGTCAGACATCTCTCTCAACTGCCAATGATTTGGAAGCCCTGTTATTCACTTCAGAAATCAATGGCTAGGCTAAACAGAGTATACTTTTTGCCAAATAACTGTCACTCTAGGTAAAAAGAAAAGCATTTCTTTCCTCTTCTCTGATCTGTCTCTGATGTGTTTCAGAATGGCTAAAGCCAAATCTGAATCTTTACAAGCAGCCCAACGAACCTCTTTAACATAAACAATGACTTCATATGCTCAGTTCACGATTTAATAAATAACACACAATTGTAAGTAAAAAAAATATGGCTTGTTTCATGGCCTTTCTTACAATGCGCCTGTGCTGAGTGTAAAGCTTATGTTGGTAGAAAAGGCAGTTTAATCCACAAATTGTAATTCCACAAGCTGTCAGGTTCTAGAACAAATACTGCATGTACACAGAGCAAAGAAATTCTGTTTATATTTTCGAGTAATTAAAGAAATCCCAGACTATTCATTGCTGACTCATGTCCACTTTATATACAACAGATAAACCATTAAGCACAATGTGAGCCATTTGTGCAAATCTGCTCTTGCTGCAAGTTATTATGAAATATGCAGCCAGTTGGAAGGGCCTAATCTGGATTCCTGCACGCTCATGACCCTTTGGCAAAGGAACTGAAATGGAGTCCAACAATTAAAAATAAAGTACAGTTAGCTTTTTAAAACAGAGCACTTGGCAGTCAATTAAATATTTACATCACTGTTATGGGTAAAATCATGTATCATTTATACAGCCTTTAAACATTTATACTTCAAAGAAAGGCATACAAGAGATGCCTAGATTAGCATCATAATCATATTATTCTAAAGTGGATTTCCAAAAAACTCTCTCCTGCCATCAAATAGGGTTCTACATTAGTCTGCTGATTATACTTCTATATTGCTAAATACTGTCATTCTGATATGCCTTTTTTGCAATATATTGAAATCATACTGGTGAATATGTACTATGTAATATGTATGGTCCATATTATCATAACTGAAAAGTTTACATTTGCTGGATTACATGAATACTCATTCAAAACCACCACAGAAATAGTGATCTGGAATTGCGACTGATCAATTTCCTCACAAAACTCACAGCAAAGTTAACAACACTGTAATTAGTTAGATTGTGTCTATCCATGTGTCATAATAACAAAAAACAATAACAAATAGCAAAAAGCACAGCCCATATGCTTCTGCAATCTATCCATTTTGCTGAGTATTATGCTTCATTGCGGACCACTTTAACTCCGTTTTTGGGGTTTGGCTTAGAAATTATGGCCTGGCCACACTTAGACCAAGTGTGTGTCTGTTTCAATTACCACTGCCATGATCAAACCAGTTCCAATTCATTTATCTGTGTTCCAGTGCCAGAGCCCATCATCATGCCGAAGGCTCTTGTACACATTTCAGGTAATTAAGATAAAGCACAATCTTCACAGTGATGTCTCAATTATTTTGGGCTTTAATTTTCTTTCTCGAAATTTTTCAAATTCTTTTTGCTTTGTCATCCATCCATTATTTTCCCTGCCAACCATCCGACACTTAATTCATTAATTCACCTGTCATGTACTTGTTTAGTTAATTTTTCCACAGAAGTCATGAGTGTCACCTAAACACTATTCTAGTAACACCTGAATCAGTCTGCAGTTGACTTTATACTACTCTGCCCACATTTGTTTATAGCTACTGCTGTCACAGCCCCCATTCACCCCCAAATGAGGGCAGGCGCTTAGGCAGACTTCTTTTATTTAAACAAACACACACAGGTAGGAGGGCCAGAGAATCAAACTCAAAACAAAAAGAGCAAGGAGAAAACACAAACGAGCCAGCATGATAAACAGACTGATAACTAAGGTCCACCACAAACAAACTTAAATACCTCAAACCAAATTCCATAAACCAGCTGAAACTCAAAGCACATTTCTCTGCACTGAAACCCAAAACAAACAAACTCAAACCCAGTGTGCTCAAGATTTCATAATTAAAACTACCATAATTAAAATACAAAACAGAAAAGGACGGACTCTAGCGGCTGCTGAAGGCACATGACATTTTGCCCCCCTCTAGGATGCCAGCAGACCACCAAAACTGAGCTCACTTTGTGGAGCCCCTCCATGTTCTCCAGGACCAAAGCTCCCTCGGTGGATTCCCTCTGCGTCCTTCGGGAAAGAGCTCACTCTGTGGAGCCCCTCCATGTCCTTCGGCATGCTAGGCATGGTCCCCGCCAGGGTGTTGATGGAGTGTGCAGCAGCTCCCTTAGCCTTTTATTTGGGGTAGGGGCTTCTGCAAGTATTAGAGCTTTTGGAGCTACTGCACGGCTAGCTGGGGCTGGTGAAGCTACTGCACGGCTAGCTGGGGCTGGTGCAGGTACTGCACTCTCACCTGGGGTTAGCTTCAGCTGCTCTGTTTCTGGGTTTAACCCCAGCTGCTCTGATACCTGGCCTAGCTTCAGCTGCTCTGCTTCTGTGGTTAGCTTTAGCAGCCCTGCTACTGCCCTAAAACTGGGATTAGCGGCCCTGGTATCAGCAGTAACCTCTGCTGCTCCGCTACCAGGAGTAGACTCTGCTAATATTAGGGATAGCAGGCTTGTCTCTGGATTGCGGCATCTTGTGCTCTTGGCAGCTGGCGGGATCGCGTGGCCTCATGGAGTGGCGAGACAGGATGCGTGGCCTCACAGAATGGCTGTTTGCCTAGGGCAACGACAAGATCCATGACCAGTGGGCCTATCTAACTGACCTCCTCAATGTGCTGCTTGAGTGTCCTCTGTGCCAGCGGGAGGACCGGAGGAGCCGCTGTGCTCAAGGCGAGTTTCCTTGCCCGCTTCCTCCTCACTGGCTGAGGAGCTAGCCAGTTAGTCTGGGTGAAGGCAGCCATGTCTCATGCCAGCCATTCCTCCAACTCCAACTCTCACTCTCTCTGCTGCGCCTTTTTGGTCGGTCCATCTGTCACAGCTCCCCATTATTTCCAAATGTGGGCAGGTGTTTGGGCAGACTTGCATTATTAATTCTTTTATTTAAACAAACACAAACAGGCATGAGGGCCAGAAAACCAAACTCAAAATAAAAGGGGTAAGGAGAAAACACAAACAACAGCATGACAGACAGCGGACCAACAACTAAGGTCCACCACAAACCAATTTAAATACATCAAAACAAACTCCATAAACCAATGGAAACTCAAAGCACATGGCACAACTGCAGAGAGGTTGGGCAAATAACAGTGATGTCAAACACAAGTGTACAGCTCAACTAGCAGAGTTTTAAGGGACAGGTCAAAATATATATTCACAGTTTTCTCTTCTCCCAGATGTAGTTGATAAGGCAAGATATATTTAGTTCTAAAATACTTAATGTAGGTAACAGACATTGGAAGTTGAAAGTCACCTGAATTTGTCCTCAAATCTGCGCTTAACCCACTCAGAACTTCATGATGGTGACTTGATTTACTGTGGGCTATAAAAATGAAGAAATCTTCACCACTATAAAAAGCTATTTCAGACACCAGCAGGTCTGGAGTAGACCGATCATATTTCTTTGTATTTATGGTCACTAGCACAAAATAGCACTAGACCCTTCTAAATCAAGACCTCTGCTTCTGAGCTGATATGTAAAAAAAATACCTTTGTTTTAAAATGGCTGTCCACCGAACACAAAATGCCAAACAGCATTGCCAAGATGGTCTCTAAATAAAAAAACTGATTTGCTAAGTGGATTTAGAGAGGTTTTGGAGATGTAATTTGAGTGACTACTGACTTTTAGTGTTTATTAATATTAGACTCATAGATTCAGTAAAAAACACTTGAAAGAAAAATTTGTTTAATCAACTACCTTCGGACTAAGTGGAAAACTGTGAATTAGATTTTTTTGCCAGTCTCACAAGAGTGTAATACATCTGCGCGAAAAGGTCAAAATCTACTGCAGACAACTATTTGTGAATTGTAACCATTAAAATGTCAATCAATGCCAACACCTGTTTTCCCACGCATGTGCTACTTACCAAACTCATCACAGATGCTTTCATTCTCCAGTAATGTAGGGTACTCAAAGGTGTCCCTACAGTAGAGGATCTGAGTGTTACTGGTGAGTGAGGCAATGCCCCCAAGGGCCAGCACCACCTGGTCTGTCAGAAGGGAAGCTGGTCGCTCTCGGAGTCGTGCGATGATGGAGCGGTAGCGACAGTACTGTGGATAACTTAGCACCAGGACCCTCTTTTCCTCTGCATCATCACCTGCAAGTGCACAGAAAAAGAGAGATAGCAAATACATTCAGTTTAATGCAGATAACATGAGGCTCAGATACCAGGTGTTAAAAAATTTCACATTTATTTTGGTAAGTGGTACTTACCAGCTGGCTGTTTTTTCAGGTAACATTTACAACAAACACATAAAGTGTTAAGCTAACTTGAGCAGTGCAGAAGGTCACTGCTTACACTCTCGGTTGTCAAATAAAGCATTTTGCCTAAAGATGGAGACGCTGCTACCTGAATCCATGCTGCACCTATCAAGACGCAAAGGCAGACCTCTGCTCAGGTTTGAAATATAGACATGCAAGACATGATGTTTTATTACAGCCCAAGCTGCTGTTTTAACATGACAGCCCTGTGTTAGGATTGGCAATATAAAACCCTCTGGGCAAGGAGCCACGTCATTCTGGCCTGCAAGACTCTGTGCACTTCCTTCTTCTTATATCATGTCCAGGCAGCGTCGAAGACAATAAAATCAAAAGACAATAAAAAAGATAGGACTCCAGAGAGTACCTAAGCCTGAGCTCAAAATACCGGCTCTCGTAATGCCCAATGCCAGCTCCAGAATGTTCAGACACTGGTGGAACACGATAGACTGGAGTACTCCAGAGTTATTTGGATTTGCCGGGCAACTCAGAACAGACAGCCGGGGAGCCATTAAACATGATCCACTTCACACAGTCAAAGTGAGCTTATATCTGTCACACCACAGGCAAAGCAAGAGAGCAAAAATTGCCTGGATGTACCACACTGTTTCAAATGATGATGATTATTTTTGTTTTGCCAGTAATAAAAATTGCTTGACATCGACAGAAGTAAGGTGGCATAATCTTTTATTAATTATTCTCTGAATATGGCCTTCTGCAGTACATATATTGCGAATGCTGTGATATACAAACGAGACCAATAACTAGGGTTGAGAACTGAAAACCGGTGCCCTATGTAATCGGTATTTACCTGACCGAAACAGAACGCGAATTTCGGTGCCACTGAAATGGCTGAACGGTCAATTGAAATCAGACCTCGACCCCCCGAAGCACAGATGATGTAGTGATGTATTACTCAAACTCCGGGTTTCGGGTCTAAAACTTTTTATTTTGCACATCTTAAATCGAAAACCTGAGCACGACAATCCATTCACCGTTATCTTCCAGC
>JBBMFX010027415.1:0-10356 GCA_037832545.1 Rhabdalestes septentrionalis | reverse complement strand
CTTTTATCTGATCCTGCTTCACTCCTCTCTTCTATCTGATCCTGCTTCACTCTTCTCTTCTATCTGATCCTTCACTCCTCTCTTCAATCTGATCCTGCTTCACTCTTCTCTTCTATCTGATCCTTCACTCTTCTCTATTATCTGATCCTCCTTCTCTCTTCTCTTCTATCTGATCCTCCTTCTCTCTTCTCTTCTATCTGATCCTCCTTCACTCTTCTCTTCTGTCTGATCCTTCACTCTTCTCTTCTATCTGATCCTTCACTCTTCTCTTCTATCTGATCCTCCTTCACTCTTCTATTCTATCTGATCCTTCACTCTTCTTTTCTATCTGACCCTTCACTCTTCTCTTCTATCTGATCCTTCACTCTTCTCTTCTATCTGGTCCTTCACTCTTCTCTTCTTTCTGATCCTCCTTCACTCTTCTCTTATATCTGATCCTTCACTCTTCACTTGTTTGGTTAATCTGTGTTTATTGGACCTCCCGAGCCTGAACCCTCCGAATGTTCCGAGACTCGACAGTGTGGGGGAGGCTGGGAAGGTTGGGGTTACGAGGGAAGGCCACAGGTCCCTGCTGCTCCTTCTGGGAACGTCCAGACGCATCACGTCACAGAGCACATAACCCCCCCCCACACACACACACACACACACCAGCCCCCCGTGTTATCTTTGTGTTTCTTGCTGCCGCCCCAGTGAGAGTCCGGCGCTGTGCTGCACGGTGATGAAATATTCAGGCCAGCAGCAGGAAGCCTCAAAATAACACACAGGGCTAAAAATAGGCCGGAGCTATAAACAGAGTCCTGACATGGACTGGCCCGACTCAGGGCCACGAGACGAGTCACGAGCCGACAGATCCTCCAGACAGAACACCGTCTCACGTTCCCCCTCATGGAGGGACAAAACCGTCCTCATGGTTCCCCCTCATGGAGCTCCGGGGTCAGGACACTTCCGTCCTCACGGTTACCCTCACGGAGCTCCGGGGTCGGGACACTACCATCCTCACAGTTACCCTCACGGAGCTCCGGGGTCGGGATACTACCGTCCTCACGGTTACCCTCACGGATCTCCGGGGTCAGGACACTACCATCCTCACGGTTACCCTCACGGATCTCCGGGGTCAGGACACTTCCGTCCTCACGGTTACCCTCACGGAGCTCCGGGGTCGGGACACTACCGTCCTCACGGTTCCCCCTCATGGAGCTCCAGGGTCGGGACACTACCATCCTCACACCTCCTCCTCACGGAGCTCTGGGGTCGGGACACTATCGTCCTCACAGCCCCTCATTGAGCTCTGGGGTCGGGACACTATCGTCCTCAGGGTTCCTTCTCACGGAGCTCCGGGGTCGGGACACTACCGTCTTCATGCCTACTTCTCACGGAGCTCCGGGTTCAGGACACTTCCGTCCTCATGCCTCCTTCTCCTGGAGCTCCGGGTTCAGGACACTTCCGTCCTCACGGTTCCCCCTCATAGAGCTCTGGGGTCGGGACACTACCATCCTCACGGTTCCTCCTCACGGTGCTCCGGGGTCAGGACACTATCATCCTTATGGCCCCTCACGGAGCTCTGGGGTCGGGACACTTCCGTCCTCACAGTTCCTCCTCACGTAGCTCCGGGATCGGGACACTACTGTCCTCATGGCCCCTTCTCACGGTCGGGACACTACCATCCTCACGGTTCCTCCTCACGATCGGGACACTAGCGTCCCCACGGTTCCTCCTCATGGTTGGTAGGCCGCGTCAGACTGTAGCGTCTTCACACACTCTGAAGCGAAACTGAAGCACACACTCTGATCAGAGGATCTGGAATAACTGTCCTGTCCAGTCTTTCCTGTGTCCAGTGATCCTCAAGTGGGAAATAATGTGATGTGATTAGTTGAGATGAAATAAGATGAGATGAGTTGAGATGTGATTGAGATGAGATGAGATGATATAAGATCAGGTGGGATGAGATAAGAAGATATATGAGATCATACGAGATAAAATTAGATAAGGTACTGTGAGAATAGAGAATAAGATAAGATGAGATGCGAGGAGATGACCTGAGATGAGATGAGATGAGATATGATGTCTCATCATCTCATCAAATCACATGCAAGAGCAAATTAAAATAATACATTACAATTCATACAAAAATACAAATACAGATACTTGTATGAGTATGTATATATAGAACCTATATATGTATGTTTGTATGTTTACAGTGTAAATATATAGCGGAAACTGCAGCTTCCAATCTAATATTTACAAAAATATCTAATTGACCTTAAGCAGTGCACAGAAAAAAATAGTCATATTAAATAGTCACATTAATTAACAAAGATTTATTATATCGTATCTTAATTTGTTTATTAAGCGGACCATATCAGGATTATACCAGTTCATTTTATGTCAAATAATTACAGGAATAAGTCGCCCTGAAAAGAACAACATGGGGCATGAATGGCTAGTTTATGGAATGAAAACGTTACAGTAAATAAAGGGACGGGTCCAGAACAGAAAGGGTTAACCTGTAAACTCCAGCTCTGCCTGAACAGAAGAGAAGCTCCATCATCTGTAATTTTATAATAATAATAATAAAAAACACTAATGGGAGCCGTGTCAGGACGTCCCGTCTGAACCCTGGCTGATAAGTCGGAGACAAATAAATCCTTCCTTTTCTGGGAGAGAACATGAAAACCCTTCCCTGTTAAATGAGAGAAACTGAGGAGTCTGAGCTGAAGTGGGTCAGGTTCCTCCTTGGAGCTGCCGAGCCTGAATAATCTCCCCTCTAACGCTCGGGGACTCTGGGAAACTCAACTCAGCTCTGAGTTCCAGCCTTTAACTCACAGGCACCTCTGTTTTCTGACATTTTCACGTGAGCATGGAATGGGGGCGTGGCCAGCAACAGCTTAGTCTCAGCCTCAGATGTCAAGCCCACGGAACGTTGGCTAAACGTGTGATGCGTACAGTACATTTAAGTGGAAACGCTTCAGGAATGTCGAAGTCATCATCTGATTGGTTGAATGATTGGTTGTTTTCGGTACACCGGAAAAAAAGCGTTGACTGTGGAAGAAAAACTGTAGAGTGACGATGAGCATTTATCAAGATCAACTAAATGTAGGATTCTGAAAAGTGTGCGAGGTTTACGGCACAGACTCTTCAACTTCCCGAGACCTCCTCTTTTTTTGGGTGATTTTCAAAATACAATAACATTCGGTATCCCTCGTCTGTCACTTGTTGCTTGCAAGGACGACAAAACATGTATTTTAGTTCCACAGTGAGTCTAGAACCTCCTCTGGATATTTAGGTGAGATAGTCCTGGAGGCGTGGGTTCTTTTTTCGGTTCTGCAGAGGAACATTCTGTATTTTCTGTTCCTCTTGTGTGTCTCGCCACTGCAGTCCTGGTTCCCAGCATGAGAACCAGTCATAGGCCACATCACTGGAGAACCCAGGACGTTCTCTACAGAACATTATAGAGCTTGATGGGGGAACTTGAAATACTAAAGGAAGATGCAGGGGAACACAATGTCCACCATACAGGACGTAAGTGAATGGGCCGGGTCTCAGGAGGTTAAAGATGTCCAGGAGTTTAGTTTGACACAGAAAGAGATATTTTAGGCTGTTTGCCAATGGGATTTTGGGAAGAGTGTTGTTTTGCGAGCCTGGCCGACCCTTTGACTTGTTGCATGCTGGTTTGTTGTTGTGGGGACATTTTCATGCCCCAAAATGCGACGCTGAACCAAACAAACTGTGATTGGTTGTTTGACATGTCGGTCAAACCGCCTTAGGGGCGGGGCTTAGCCAAAGAAAGCTGCTATGAATTCCAGTCAGTCAGAAGCTCTGGCTACACGAGACTAGGAACCAGTGGCGTAACTACATAGTCATGGGCCCAGGTGCGAAAATTTGATCCGGGCCCGTTTATGTTTAAAATGTATCCCGAGGATGTTTTAGCTCTGATACATGCAATAAACATTAAGGGTGACTACAATCCTAGATTGCAGTAATATAGATTGCAGTTATAAATATAAAATACTGAATTACGTGTGTGCTGCTGTAATTTCTGTAGCAAAATGAAACAGTCTGAGATTTCGCATCTTGTGGCTGAAGGCAGCAACACGTCTTCGCTCTGCTCCCTTTTTGCTGGAGCTTTCTGCAATCCGCTAAAGACCTGGATTACGCACCTTTTCATTTGCTGGTTGGATTTTCAATGCTGAGGTTTTTTTTAAAGGAGGCGTGTCTGGGGTAGTGGCGGGCCCCGAGAGATCACAGGCCCGTGTGCACCTCCTGCTGAACCTGCTATAGTTACACCAATGCTAGGAACAGCTAATCTGCAGAAAAGTGACCAAGCTCTGAAATGGCTGGTTTTGAAAAAAAGGAACTGAAATGGTCAGGAATCAAACTGGTGAGCGGGAGAACTTCATGAACATGTTTTGTAGCACACAGACCTGTTAAACTCGTTCAAAAGAGGTAGAAAACGGCACTTAAATGGAAGTTAATGGAACCGATAGTCATTTTATACAATTCTATTGGGCCACCCACACAAACTAGTCCTAAAATGCAACCCAAGGTTTTACACACAACGCGAAGTGATACACATTGACACTATTAATCAGAAACCTTGAATCCAGGGCAGCCAATCAGGACAGACCTCATTTGCATATCTAGGTCTTTTAGGCTCAGGACCAAAAACAGCCTGTTTAGCGAAGAAGTGTCACAGTTCCGGTCGGCGACCGCCAGGGTCGCTGTGTGACTACGGACCTGAACCCCACCTACATGGCCAGCAGCCACGAGAGGTCGCTATCGCGTCTCTTTAGGACTTTTACCCAACCTTTTACCTAACTTTCTGTTACTCCCTTAATTAATGCCCTCACCTGGTTTGAATTTTTGTTTATTAGTTGTCACTAAGGATTGGTCTTTTGTTACTTTCCCAGCACTATTTAAGTTCCCTCCTTTCAATGGCCCATCAGGCAATCATACTGGCTTTTGTGTACTATTTTCCGTTTCGTTCTGCAAGAATAATAAAGCTCTTACCTGATGGCACCACATGAGACTCCCCATCTTTCTCACATGGTGATTTATGTGACAAGAAGAGCCAAACTCGTGATGAATTATTGTGCCTGATTATAAGCCGCATGCTCTAATTTTACAAATAAAATCAATATTGTACTTGTAGAAGCCGCACCAGGTTATAAGCCGCATGTGTCTAACGCTGTAATTTGAGATTTCAACACTGATTTATTTTTACTTTTAAACATTGCGGTAATGGAACGTAAACAAAGACATATTGCACATGGTTTTATTTTTCGAAAAGTGTGTGTAACGCGGCTCCCTTTAAAAATGGCCACCAACAGATTAAGTCTGTGATTTTTATTATATTTATGCTTTATTGCAATTTTTACTGCACAAAGTGTTTAATTAACATCAGTACTTGTCATAAGTACAACATTTCCATTCTTTTTTATCCTTCAAATACCAGTTTGTTTGCACTATGCACTTGTTTCTTAAATTAGCATCAGTCCTTGTCATGAAAAGCAAAAATTAATTAAAGTTAAGACTTTTAAGTAACACACACATTATGTTGCTTCTGCTTTATTACTGAACAGTGCAGGAACAACATTCCGTTTCCTAACGGCCGGTAAAAATATATCCTGTATAAATACTGCACAAGAAACTCGGATGATGCACAAGAAACGTCCGGCATCATTTTCCAGCCCGTGACCTTCTTCAATACCTCCCTGAGGTTTCTTCTTCCTGTTAGTAAACTCTCATAGTTTCCTGCAGGAGCTGCTAGTGGAGGCAAGAGCTTGAAGGCTGGAAAGGAAAGAGGCTTGACTTCATTAAAGCCTGAAGAATCAAATCTCAGACCCGGAGAAGACCTGGGACCTCCCAAACCTCGGAGCGATCACTCAGACCAGCCTCAGTCTTTCTTTATAATCAATCTCTATTTATTTCCATTCTGTGACTATGTTGTGTTTCCTTTAATTTCATGACCATTTCCATTGGTAGATTCTAACTGAGAATCTCCGCGGAGCTCCTGCCCTCCTCGGCTCTGCGTTGGAGGACATGAAAGCGGAGGCAGGAGTGATGAGGGGGGCTCGGGGAGGACGGCGCCCCCGGTGGTCTGCCTGTCAGGCTGGAACCGGCCAGTCAGGGAAGGTTATGTTTGCTATTGCTGGAACAATAGAGAAGGTCCCCAGATGTCCAATTAGGGGGGAGCTTGGAAGGGGGGGGTTAATCTGGTGCCCCCCCCCAAGCCCCTGATGCCATGCAGGCACAGCGAGAGTCGATGTTTCCTCAGAAACTTCACTTGATTAATCCTGGCTCTAATTAGAGGCCGAGTTCTAACCGCTAACAGTGTTAACAGTGCGCTCCACGAACTGCAGTGCCACGCTGCCAGCCCCACGCCACACTGCTCTCCAGCCTCCACTCACATACAGTCAAACAGCGGCTTCACGAGAGGCTGCTACAAAAAACAGAGGGGGCTACAGGCAATGGGTTTGGGGGGAAGTCATTTTATTAGTGAATGATGATGGTGTTTATTAGTGACTGTGTTTATTAGTGAATGTGTTTATTAGTGAATGGTGTTTATAAGTGAATGTGTTTATTAGTGAATGGTGTTTATAAGTGAATTGGGTTCATTAGTGAATGATGTTTATTAGTGAATGGTGTTTATTAGTGAACGATGTTTATTAGTGAATGGTGATGGTGTTTATTAGTGAATGTGTTTATTAGTGAATGGTGTTTATTAATGAATGTATTTATTAGTGAATGGTGTTTATTAGTGAATGTGTTTATTAGTGAATGTGTTTATTAGTGAATGGTGTTTATTAGTGAATGATGTTCGTTAGTGAATGGTGTTTATTAGTGGATAGTGTTCGTTAGTGAATTGTGTTTATTATTTAATGGTGGTGTTTATCCATGAATGGTGATGTTTATTTGTGAATGGTGTTTATTTGTGAATGAGTTTTATTAGTGAATGGTGTTTATTAGTGATTGAGGTTTATTAGCGAATGGTGTTGTGAATGGTTTTGATTAGTGAATGATGGTTATTAGTAAATGGTGTTTATTAGTGAATATGTTTAATAATGAATGCTGTTTGTTAGTGAATGTGTTTATTAGTGAATGTGTTTATTAGTGAATGGTGTTTATTAGTGAATGGTGTTTATTGCTGAATGGTGTTCGTTAGTGAATGATGTTCGTTAGTGAATGGTGTTTATTAGTGAATGGTGTTCGTTAGTGAATTGTGTTTATTATTTAATGGTGGTGTTTATTCATGAATGGTGGTGTTTATTTATGAATGGTGTTTATTTGTGAATGGTGTTTACTAGGGATGAGCCGGATCCTCGGCTGAAACGAGTATCCAGTACGGATAAAGCACTTTTGACGAGTACGAGTAACATACGAGTAATATGAGTCAATATCTGTGCTCGGATTGAATAAAAATTCTCATTGGGTAGCTGACTGTGTATGCGTCTGCCAGTGCAGATATGTCAGCGCGCGTGTGTAGCGCTTTAAGTAGTCCGTGTAGAACACACATAGCATTACTTTCGTTTTTCAAGCCAGCGCATGTCAAGATTTAAAAATATATACATTTACATGTTTGGCTGTTCAGAGCAGGGGGCCCATAAGGGGGGCCAGGAGCAATTCTAGGGGAGCTCTCTCTCTCGCTCCCTCTCTCTCTCTCCCTGTCTCTCCCTCTCTCTCTCTCTCCCTGTCTCTCCCTCTCTCTCTCTCCCTGTCTCTCTCTCTCTCTTTCTCTCTCTCTGCCGGTCATTTAGGTTTTTTTTTTACTTCACCCCCTGAGTGACACTTTCTTGCTGTATAATAAAGGTAGTTGGGTTATAAATAATACTACAAATTAAGCTACACACACACACACACACACACACACACACACACTCACACACACACTCACACACTGACACATAACTGGTGTGGAAATAAATACATTTAAAAAAAGAAAAAGAAATCATGTTGTGGAAAAATCAGCATTTATTTTTTATGTGATTAATTTCTCTTTATTCTGTATCCATTTCATTTATTTTATTATTTTATATGCTGAGTTTCTGAGCTAGAGAGGTTTTCTTCAGGGACGTGTTGATATGATAATGCCTTTAGTCAAAATATTCTAATGTTTATCAGAAGTTCTCTGTCCTGCGTATTCACCCTGAAGGCCGACTCTTGTAAACAGGAGATTTGGGGTTACCATAGAGATTGAGATTGTGCAAGAATTGACGTACTGCTCAGTCTGCATGAGTGACAGTAACTTTTTCCAATTAGGTTTGGACACCTCCTGATGGGACGTCTTCTTGAGATTACGTAGGACAGGGGGCAATAAAAATATGTGTTTCGTATGAGGAAGACAGAACAGGTCAGGACGGGGAGGCAGACTTTGTTGTCTCTGTGTTCTTTCCTCCTGTCCCCATTTGCAGATGTACAATAAATCTTTCTTATGATTCAATTTGAGCAAAAAGGACTATTTTGGTTCTTTCTGAGTCTCTGCACACCAAGGAGGGTATCTTGGGAGCCCCGACAATCACAATGATCATAAAAAGAATTAAAAGGTAAGAAAAGAGTGTTATGTTAAGATGAAAACTCTTGTTCATTACATTTTACTTCATAACTGCAACCGCATGTGTTGTGTTCATTTTTGCAAAACTTGTTCTGTATATAGTTTGTTTGTTACCGTGATCAAAACCACTGATCTGAAGCTCAATGCTGATGCTGTCATGTAAATAATTTTCTAATCAGCAATAAATATAAAAATTTCTGGTGAACACATATCAATTGCATGCTTAAAATAACATACCGGTTAAAGCCCCGCCCATTTCAAGACAACCAGACCCACTTCCTGGATAAATCCCGCCCACTTCCGGGATAGGCCCCGCCCAGTCCGAGTACAGATACAGATACAGATCATTCATCAGGTTAACAGATACAGATACAGATAATGCTGTACTCGCTCATCCCTAGTGTTTACTAGTGAATTCTGTTCATTAGTGAATGGTTTTTGTTAGTGAACGATGTTTATTAGTGAATGGTGCTTATTAGTGAATGAGTTTTAATAGTGAATGATGGTTATTAGTGACTGAGTTTTAATAGTGAATGATGGTTATTAGTGAAGGTGTTTATTGGTGAATGGTGTTTATTAGTGAAGGTGTTTATTAGTGAGTGGTGTTTATTAGTGAAGATGTTTATTAGTGAATAGTGTTTATTAGTGAATGGTGTTTATTAGTGAATAGTGTTTATTAGTTAATGGTGTTTATCAGTGAATAGTGTTTATTAGTGAATGGTGTTTATTAGTGAATAGTGTTTATTAGTGAATGGTGTTTATTGGTGAATGTGTTTATTAGTGAATGGTATTTATTAGTGAATGATGTTCATTAGTGAATTGTGTTAATTAGTGAATGAGGTTTATTAGTGAATGATGTTTATTAGTGAATAGTGTTTATTACTGAATGGTGTTTATTAGTGAAGATGTTTATTAGTGAATAGTGTTTATTAGTGAATAGTGTTTATTAGTGAATGGTGTTTATTAGTTAAGATGTTTATTAGTGAATAGTGTTTATTAGTGAATAGTGTTTATTAGTGAATAGTGTTTATTAGTGAGTGGTGTTTATTAGTGAATAGTGTTTATTAGTGAATAGTGTTTATTAGTGAATGGTGTTTATTAGTGAAGGATGGTGTTTTTAGAGAGTTGTGATGTTTGATGGAGAGCGACAGTGTGTTGGAGATTGTTCCCTGTTGGAAAGTGCCGGTGTTTGATCTGTGATGTTGTTCCTTTGAGAATGATTGCGTCTGGTGGAGAGTGATGTTTTGTGTATAATTCTCGGCACCTTTCCCACACCTTTCTCTGTACTGCTGTCAATCTTTTGTTTGCTTTATGAAGAGAAATCCATTCTCTTGCTTCACCTGGGCGTTTGGAGAGCGTCAGACGGGTTCGATTTGAGAGCCTTTCTCAGACAAAGCCACTCGTCTGGGGGATGAATGCTTTCTGTCCTGAGGAGTCGTTTTTCAGGCCGAGACTCGAAGGCCAGGCCCAAAAATAAAGCCATCAAACGGCCGCGGCCCGTCTCTGGCATGGGGGCGGGCCTCCGCCCCTTTGACCGGCTTCTCCGCGTGACCTTGGCAGCCGAACGCACGCCATTGATTCAGCACACAGAAACACAGGCGAGAGGAGTGGGGGGTTCTGAGAGTGAGAGGAAGGAGGGGGGTTCTGAGAGTGAGAGGAAGGGGGGGAGAGGGGGGTGGATGGAAGTAATGGTGTTAGTCAGGTTAGCGTGTTTCAGGTGCGAGATAGTAGTAGGGTCGTGGTGCTGGAGTTTAAGTTGAGTAGTAGGAATGCGGTAGTAGTGAGGATAATATAAATAGTTAAATTAA
>JBBMFX010027404.1:0-12155 GCA_037832545.1 Rhabdalestes septentrionalis | reverse complement strand
AACATATCGACCCGAAATGAGCCTATAAAATGTGTCGCCCCCCCAAAGGTCCGTCCGTAAATCTGGGTCTGGGTACGAGGTGAAATGTTTTATAGCGTCATGAAAAATAAAAACATGCATTAGCCGCTCTGTATTATTAGCCACAGGCTTCAAAATATGGGAAAAATAGGGTCAAAATTAGCGGCTTATAGTCTGGAATTTACAGTAAATGTACTGTGATTAGATCTAATTAGCGCGGACTCTTCCCCGGGACAGTTGTTTTACATTTTATTTTCTCATTTCCACAGAACATTTACACGCATATTCCACCAGTAATGTGACGGCTCCAACACTGGAGCAGCTGTAGTGCCCACAGATATACTGCGAAAGTGTCCATTCACATCACTGAAGCTTAATCTTTCTCAAATTAAAGAACATCTAAAACATCCAGCTAGGTAAAGTGCTGTTATTTTCCCTTTTAGTCAGTTAATTAGCAGCCGTTCAAAAAGACGATGCTGGTTTTTCATGCTGGTTGGCTCATAAGAAGCATGCATGAATGTTTATTACAGTCTCTTTTGCAACTGCACATTTATCAGCGAACATGCAGATGCCTTATTGCAGGTACACACTACTGATCTGCAGAATGTAGTAAATCTGGACTGAATGGGGGCCGGCTGCTCTCACTAAATTGGGACTTTGCTAGAAATGTACAGATTTCACTTTGCTCGTAATTTGCATGCCCTTTAACCCTTTTAGCGCCGTTTTTTTTTAAAATACTGGATTTTTACATCAATAGTTCAATAGCTTGTGGCTTAAAAAGGGTTAAAGATAGAGACTTATTGTAAATGAGAAAAATGTTGGGCATGACCCGAAGTTTATGTGGGGTATAAATATTCGGATCTAATTTGCATATTATGATGTCATGAAGTGGCAGGCATCTTACATTTCATTTTATTCAGGAAGTAAACTGATGTTTGGAAGTTATTTCCGGTTTTTTTCCTCATTCATAATGATCAGGAAAGATGAAACCAACAATAAAACAGAAGAAAGTAGTAAAATATTGTTATATTATCATATCAAGGCTTCTTCATGGCTATAACAGACTGTAGTTACAAATATCATGGAATGTATCATTTGTATTCCCAACCACTAGTTGGCAGACATGTGGTACTTTGATTCAAGACAAAAAATTCGCCATCGTCCTATTCAAAGTTTTGAGTAAAAAGTGGTTGAAATGAGCCTTGTGTTATTGACACGGGAGCAGAGACAGAGTGCACTTCTGCGTGTGGGTTTTGTGGGAAAAAAAACACCAAATGGCTAATAAAAAGTTGTATGTTGATGATTTCCTGCAAATGATATTCGCCGATTCTGAATCTGAAGGGGAAGATTTGCCTTTTAAACCGGGAGACACGCGAGAAAGTCGTGGTGCCCCTGGCGCCACAACATTTTGGTTAGAGAAGCCTAAGCGGTACCAAAATTGGCGAAGCTGCATTTGAAAACATGGAAAAATCCCAATTTCATCACAAACATGCATTAATGCAGCACACCACATAAAAACCCACTGAAATCATCACTTGATCATTGTGCTGCTTGCTTTTCTTGGCTCAAAATGCAGTAATAAGGTAGGCAAAAAGATTGTCTAACTGGCTAAATGGCTGCATTTTGTCAGATTAAACAGTAAAATCTCAAATGACTCCTTACGCCTATATAGTGCACTCTGTATGTAATTAAAGTCCCACATCACTACACTAGCAGTCCATTTGCACTTGTGCACACATAGCTCATTATTATATGACAAAAAGTTTAGTAGTTCAAGAAATTAGTCCAGTATACAGGGAAGGGCAGCAGGGGGCCTAGTGGTGAGGGCATTCGCCCCACAATCAGGAAGTCATGGGTTTGATTACCTAGACTGCCAGGAACCTCTGAGGTTCCGTCCCCTCGCTCTACTCCACCTGCTCTGCCCGCTGCTTCACCTGCTGAATGGGATTAATGCAGAGGAAATGTTTTGTGCTGTGTAATAAAAATATATATAAAACGACAGAATGGTCACTTTCACTTAACCATTTTTGTCCTCCTCCACCATACCAACAATAACATACTCTCAGAGGATTTCTTGGCAGAAAAATTGTGAATTAGAATTTGCAATGACCAAATTGTTTTAGTGTAATTGTGAATGTTTCTGTTTTTAATTTTTTATATTTTATATACAAATTATTTAATTTATATTTTATCTACACTATATGGAAAAAGTATTGGGATGTCTGATCACAGGGACTTAAATAACATTTAATTCCACTACATAAACTTTAATATGGAACTGGTCATAAAGCCTCTAAAGATCAAAGTTGTTCAGTTTATTATAAAGCTTGTTTTTTGCTTAAAACAAACAGCACTCTTGTATGGATGATCATTTTTTCTGAATATTATTTAACAGAATTTGAAAAAGTGCATACAATAAATATGCACCCATAAATAAGTCATGTTTTAATATTCTCTGTATTGAGATTTTCTGGATGTCTGTGAGGACCCGATTGGTTGGTAAACTTCATCTTTGACTGCTACATATTTTCCACAGATTTTAGTTCCAAAAACAAATTTTCTCCATCTGACGTTACCTTTTGTAGGAGTGTTTGATGTGAAGCTGGACCTCACAGTCTTTCAACTTGCTTTTGAATCGGCTCCTTACGTGCTGCATTTTATGAATTGCTGTCGTCTGGTGAGCTAAAATTGTAATGAAGACCTCAGTGCCTAGATGTGTTTCTTTTTTTAACATTATTTATTCACACTCCGACGAGAAAGTTTGTATCTTCGCTGGCAATCAGTGTCCCACCCTTTCCTCATCGGAAAAACTTGAAAGCGAGAGCGAGACCACTTTGAAGTCCTCTGCTCCCACAAGAGCGCGTCGGTTCCTCCTTATTCATATGTGCATCTTTGCTTTGGAATCAGGCCTGCAGTGAGTCAGCAGTATTTGACTCAGTTCAGCCAAGGACGAGCTGCCTCCACTTTGAAAGAGGGTTCTATGCAAAAGCCGTGATTTATAATGTGGTTCCTTTACCAGCAGCTCAGCTTGGAGGAGGTTGCCATTATTCCCCCGAGCACTTTAGAGCTGGACAAGAATGCAGCATTGCATTAAGGGCCACTGGGCACCATCACTTTGTTTGCTGGGAAGGAGAACACAGTGGCGGTTCTAGACCAAAATTACCAGGGGGGCCAAGTTGGGGCCGTTGAATGTGTTGGTGAACGCGCGTGTAGTCCATCTAGAAGACAAGTAGCGTTAGTTCCGTTCTTTACGTAGTCCTTCTAGAACACATGTAGCTTTAGTTCCATTCTTTACGGAGTCCGTCTAGAACACATGTAGCGTTAGTTCCATTATTCACGTAGTCCGTCTAGAAAACACGTAGCATTAGTTCCGATATTTAAGTAGTCCATCTGGAACCCACGTAGCGTTAGTTCTGTTCTATATCTAGTTCGTCTAGAACACATGTAGCGTTAGTTCCATTATTCACGTAGTCCGTCTAGAAAACACGTAGCATTAGTTCCGATATTTAAGTAGTCCATCTGGAACCCACGTAGCGTTTGTTCTGTTCTATATCTAGTTCGTCTAGAACACATGTAGCGTTTGCTCCGTTATTTACATAGTCCGTCTAGAACCCACGTAGCGTTAGTTCTGTTCTATATCTAGTCCGTCTAGAACACATGTAGCGTTTGCTCCGTTATTTACGTAGTCCGTCTAGAAAACACGTAGCATTAGTTCCGATATTTAAGTAGTCCGTCTAGAACCCACGTAGCGTTAGTTCTGTTCTATATCTAGTTCGTCTAGAACACATGTAGCGTTTGCTCCGTTATTTACATAGTCCGTCTAGAACACACGTAGTGTTAGCTTCGTTATTTACGTAGTCCGTCTACAACACACATAGCACTAGTTCGGTTCTTTGAGTAGTCCGTCTACAACACACATAGCACTAGTTACGTTCTTCGAGCCAGCGCATGTCGCGATAAGAACTTTGGCTGTTCAGTGCAGGGGGGCCATAAGGGGGGCCAGGAGCAATTCTAGGGGGGCCCCCTGTGTAGAACCGCCTATGGGGGAACACCTCCTGTGATAAAGAGGTGCAGGGAACCGAATGTTCTGCGAAATATGCAAAATGTAATACATGGGTTAAAACGCTAAAGAAACATTTGAAACATAAATGAATGCACATCTCATTTGTTCATTTCCAGACCCCCTACCCCTGACCCCCTATCGCTTCCCACGTCAACATGACCACTAATTCCTCGCACTACTGCAGCACGGTCTGTCGGGAATGCTTGCTAACTTCTTTCAAACTGACCTCACAGTCATGAATAATGTTAAATTATGGATTTGGTGCAGAATGCTATTTAAGGATAAGTAGCTGTAAGCCAAGGCCTGACTCTGGATATGAAGACATGCAGGTAGGTAGAACCTGATCTGATTAAAAAGACTTACAGGTAGCATGACTGAGTTACTGAGGTGGCGAAGCTTGTCGTTTGAACGTGACGTCTGTATGAGCAGAGATTATGGAGATAAGTGGCACAGCCAAATTCCCCTAAGCTGATCTCAGCAGGGGAATACATTATAGTACAGGACATTTAAAAAGAGGCTTGTGTGCATCATTAGGGAGACTGAAACAGGCATGCAGGAGACATGAATAAGTTCTATTGTAAACTGAAGAGTCATTTTTTATCCCAAGTGTCACTGATGCAGCAAAAACAAGGACAAAAACTAATTGAGAGCCACTTGAATCATAAATCTTCAAGCTTTAACTAGCAAGCCTCTCGTGACTCGTACCAGTATGTGGTAATTGCATCTATAATAAATACAAATGATAACATTATTGTGGACATGATCAAATATTGCGAGTATAACTTTGACTCGTTGCACTTTCATCAAAGATCGTTCAGATCAGCTCGGCTTGAGTTCCACCACAGCATGGCAGATGGAGGATCGGCCTCGGAGCTTTTTCCTCATCCACTAGGATCCCACATCACATAAGTAGGATGAAGTTTCACAGACATTTATATTTGCACTCAAAAGTTGGCATGAAAGTTTATGGCTGTTTTACATAAGAACACACTCTTACAGTGCTTACAGGGTCCGGTGCTGTTCAGAGTTTGGCTCTGAAGTGTTTACTGAAGTGTCAACAACTGCAAATTGTAAATACAAATACAGCTGTTAGAAGCTTCAGATCCGTGTGGAGGCACTTATACAATCTACAGGCTGAAGCTGTCTTCAACTTTGAGCTTTAAGAGGCTTACACTAACTTTACATGAATTTTATTTTATAGCTAAACATCTTAACATAGGATATATTAGAATACTTTTATGGTAAGGTATACATACCATAAAAGTTATTAGCCCCCCAGGAATTATGGAGCATTTTCCTAAACGTCTTCCCAGTGTTTGCAGCATGGATGAAACATTCAGCGGTGTTATTTAGCAGCTTTGGGTACATTTTGTAAAATAAAATGCATTTTTAGGCTTGCTTTATATGAAATATAGTAAAAAGTTGGCCCCATGTGAATATTTGCTTTCAAAACACACCTACAGTAATTAACCAATCAGCTTTGAAACCACACCTGTGCAGCCAATTGGTTTCCTAACAACACCTGCAGCCAATTGGCTTCCCAACATCATTCAGTCAGCATAAATAGACTCCAAGGACGAGGGTACTTGAATACATGAGAGGGAGGACAATTACTCACCATGCCAAAGACAAAGGAAATCACTATGGAGCCCAGAAAGTAGAGAGTAGATGCTCATGATAAGGGGGGAAGGCTTATAAACTCACAGAAAGAGATCCTTGCTTGAAGCCACAGTTGTTATGGCAAAGAGCCTTTCAGTCAACTGTTCTTTAGAGAAACTTTTTTGTAAATTAGATGCATCAGAGTACGTTTTGACGAACCTCAATAATAGGGTCTGTGAATAAACCTTAACCTGCTATATGAAGGTTCCTTATACTTTGAAAAGTTTCTTCATCCTCACATCTCATCTATAAGCCTGTTTTATTCAGGAGCTGTAGAACTTTTCTGGCTTCCCCAAAGAGCCTTTCAGTCGATTATTCTTTAGAGAATCACTTTTGTAAACGAGATGCATCAGTAAAGTTTGAAGAACCTCCATATAATGAGCTGATTAGTTGGTGAGAGCAGGGAAAACACCTTAATGTGCAAAACTGGAGGCCAGCTGGACCAGTGCTGGAACGATTAAGACTCCTTTGTAGGCCACGGCTACTTCTGTCCAAATGCTTCTAAGATAATAAGGACAGAAGAATCTGTTCACATTGCAGCTTTGACTATAGTTTTAATAATATATATATTTTAGGGCTGTGCATTATTCACCTAACCATTACACATTTTAATCGTTGTCAAGTAACACTACGTATATATGAGATGTATACAAAATTACATCATTAATTCGTATCTGACTATCTAGGATACTAAAACATGCTCTGAGGACATTGGTGCATGGAACCTACGGATCTAGACCCACTTCCTGGTGTTTTTATGGCCCATTATTGTTACAGTGTAGAGCATTTAAAAATTACTACACTCCTATAAATAAGGGTTCTGAAATGGTTCTTGCCTTAGAGGTACATCTCTGGGAGAAAAATGTAATAGAACCTCTGCATTATGTACAAGTTATTTAATATTTAAAAAGGTTCTTCACACATAAAGGGTCATTCTGCCCTGAACTAGTGTTTAATATTATTTGCTGTATTATGCAGTTCTCTATAGCATAGCATTTAGCATCTAACCCCTCAGCCTCAGAATTCCCAATTTTAAACAGCGTTTTTGTTTTTGTTCATCAGTGTTCTCTCTCTTTTTTACAGTGTTAGCGTATCACAAATGTATCCTACAGCTGTTTGGAGTCCCTGTGGTGCTGGCCTCGTCACTGGTCTACAGCCTAGTTTCTCAACCACTGGGCCGGGGACCACCAGTGGGCCGCGGGGGCTTTTGATTGGGCCGCGAATCTAAAATCGAGACAGGCCATTGGTCAACAATTGGTTATTCACTATCATCTAAGGTGGCCAAGTGGGCCTTGGCAACATGCTGTATTAGAAAGGTGGGCCTTAATGTTGAAAAGGTTGAGAAACATTGGCCTACAGGACAGTAAATGCAACAAAGCTAGCATTGGCGTGACTCTCCTTCAGTCAAAATCATAAATAAGACAGTGATTCATTCTTTATTCTCCAAAATATAAAAAAAGCCGACCAGATTTTCATCCATTCACCCAGTAAAAGGAACCCAAATGTGAGGTAGCTAGACAGTGCAACAATACCAGGGCAATAGAAAGTGTCTTTTTAATTCTGAGCACGATTCTCAGCAATTAAGGACTTGCTGAGCTGTTAAATGTTCTCATGTGAGCCCCAAAAATTTCAATTTTCTGCACAGTTTAAATCAGAAGTCAATCCGAGTGCTGCTAAAGCATCACAATGACACGCGCCGTTCATAACCAATCATCATGCTGGTTCTGGTTGAGCAGGCACAGAGATGGACAATGGGGAACGGGGACCGGCTGTGAAAAACAAGACACTGGACCATTGCTGGAGGCTAAAGCAATTTCTTATTATGTCCATTATGAAACGGAGGAAGGCAGATTTGCTTAATTTGTTGGCTGAAGAAACAGAACCTTCATTGGAACTGTGTTACGCAGGATAATGGCATGTCATTCTGAACAAGAGTATTCATCAGCGAACATGGGCGCGATGCAATTAGCAGCACGTAGCACCTTGTGTTACAGTGTTCTAAATGGAAAGCCGACTTTATACGTCAAAACCCACATTGATGTGCTTCTTCCACCGATTTGAAAGACAGCTTAACTGTCCTAGTTATTTAAACTTACCTGCAAATGTAGATTTATATTATTGTTTTATCACATGTTCAAAACACAGCAATCCACCAAACAGTGCAGATGTTCAAACAGCTGCCACATTAGAACTATCTAATTAGCTAATTAGCTAGTCTGGGATGATTCCATTGAAAGTAGATGGTCAAGATGATGACAGATGTAGATTTGAACACTCCATATGAAATGCCATGTCAGCTCATTTAGTTTTTATTTTTATTTTTATAAATATCAACAAAATCTTGGGGAGTTAAATTTTATATATAAAAACTACTTAAACAGCAAATAAACCGTTTTTGAATATCTGTAGAATATGTGCACTTGTTTGGACATGACATCTGAGTAAGGGTGACAAACTTTAAATTCTGATTCAAGATTGGACGGCTATAGAATCTAATCAGTGTCTTATTTCAATGTCTTGTATGTCATGCTTCATCTAAAAGTCAAATGTCCTAAAATAATTGGAGCATCTTGGCTCTAGAGTGAGCTCGTTTAAACCGTGGGCCCGTGTCTAGAAGGTTAATGCCTTGTATGTCACATTTCATTTCAAAGGCCAGAAAGCTGTGAGCTGTGGCTCAGTGTTAAGAGCACTTTAAGTAAATATCAAAAAAATATTGGGGTGTTAAATTTTATTGATAAAAAGAACAAATAAAACAGAAAATAAACAGTATTTGAACATCTGTAGACTAGGTGCACTTGGTTCGACATTACATCTGACTAGGGTGACCAGCCTTGGCATTCTGACTGTACTGACACACTGTTTCACAAGAGCTTCACTCAAGAGGGGTTTCTTTTTCTGTTAGGCAATGCAAGTGAAACTCAGTTTCAAATAAGTTTCGAGCGACGGAAGTTGCGCGAAGGTTTCACCATGTGAAGCTGGCCTGTGTTTGGACGAGCGCATTTCTAAGAACCAGGCAGGGTTTCTCGAGGCAGCGGCGTGATGGGGCTGCGAGACTGCAGCGCCAATCTCAGGGCGATCCCCTCAGCTGATACGAGATACAGTACGCAGGGTTATTGTAGGTGATGACAAGTAGTCAGTGACTCCTCTCTTTCCTGCTCCGGTTCTCTTAGAAGGGGTGAGTTACAGCTGTCAATCACGTCACGGCTCGCAAGTGAGCTCTGTCACCACTTCCCAAAGGAGTACGAGGCTTTTACTCTAGCAGAGTGTATTAAGAATGCATGCATGCACACCTACACACACACTCACACACACACACACACGCGCACAACTGTCTCCGTAGTGAATAATGAACAAAGCTGGCATAAAAAGAACAGGGAAGTAGGGGCAGACTAATTACAACCTCCAAACACAGCCATGCTCAAGTATGCCCAGCCCAGAGGGAGCGCTTCACTGTGTCTGTCAATCTTCCGTCTATAGCAGTTACTCCTGCCCTCCATGCTCCGCGGCGCTACCTGGGCTGGAGGGAGGCAGGTTCGGCGGAGCAGATATTGGTTTTGCGGAGGTGATATAGGGTGTTGGAGGAGTTCACACCCTGCTGACAGAATGAGGCCGCCACGCCGGAGCCTCTTCAGGCACTCCGCCGCCGCAGCAGCAGCACAGGAGCCGCCTCTATTAGCATTACTGCACCGCAACCACGGGAAAGTTGGTGGAGTTGGCGGAGCGAGGCGAGAGGATTTATTCAGATATGACAAGGAGACCCTTCTGGCAACTCAAATTAGTGAGTGATTTCAAATGGAGGGAATATCTAAAAACGGCACGTAGCTAGAGGTCGACGATGTTGAATTTTACTGATACCGATATCTAGGTTGGTCCGTACTTGTTGGTAACCGATTAATTAACCCGTAGTTTTTAAAACGGATACTGGATGAAAAAAAAAAAGAAATAAAAACACAACACTCCATGTAAAATAGTACTGAACTTTAATACAAAAACCTAACAAAAAATCAGTGCTGAATCATGAAAATGTGCTATATGAAATAAATAGGAACATATTAATAAATATTGAGGGAAATTAATGACATGCTTTCAAACTGAAACAAAAAGGAACACAGAAAAAAAAACCATTGGCGTGGATTTTTGCCGATAACCGATAGTTCCGGGAATCAACTATCGGTGCCAATTAATCGGCAAAACCGATATATCGATAGATCTGTCTATGCTCTTACCCGTCTGACGTTCTTCAGAATGAGTGTGCCAGACAGCGCTCTTTGTGTGATGCTGCAGAAGAACCATGTTTTGGTTCTCTAAAGCAATGGTTCTCAACCTTTTCAACAGTAAGGCCCACCTGTCTATCACAGCATGCTGCCAAGGTCCACTTGGCCACATTAGATAATCTTGATTAACCAATTGCGGACCAATGGCCTGTCTCAATTTTAGATTCACAGCCCAGCCAAGAACCTTCGATGCCCATCAGTGGTCCCCAGCCCAGTGGTTGAGAAACCTGGCCCTAACGTACCCTACTTAAAAAAAACAAAATTTGTAAATGAAGTGTGTGAACGTGAAAAGCCTTTTCAAGTTTAAAGAACTTTCACATAGTGTAAAGGTTCTTGGTCAAAGCCTTATACTGGTTTACGTTACATAAAGGTTCTTTAAACTTTATAAATGTTCTCCACTTACAAAAATCTCAGTCAAAATAATGGTTATTTAGGGAACTAAAGCGGATCTACAGTTGTACTGCAACTGGGAAGCCATGTGTACAATGACTGGATTACAATCTAAATGATGATTCTTTTTTGGAAGTGTTATCACACAGTCTTATCACCATGAGTCCCATTCCAAGTAGGGACCAAAAGGTACCCACTGAATTGGTTCTCTTCAGAATCTTTCAGTGCAAGGCTCCTTAAAGAACTACACTACATGGACAAAAGTATCGGGATGCCTAACCAATACACTAACAGGGACTTTAATGACTGCATTTAAATACACAGACTTTAATTTGGATTTGGGCCCAGTTTGCAGCTATAACGGCTTCCACTCTTCTTGGGAGGGTTTTCTGTGGGAATGTGTGTCCATTCATTCTGTATAGTGTTTATGAGGTCAGACATGACTGATGTTGGACGAGAAGGTCTGGATCACAATCTCCGTTCCAGTTCATCCCAAAGGTGCTAGATTGGTCAGGACTCTGTGTGGACCAGTCAAATTCTTCCCCACCAAACTCATCCAACCACATCTTTATGAACATAGAAAAGGTTCTTCCTCAAACTGTGTTTACAAAATGATAAGCACTGTGACTAAAATTTAGTGCATCTTCGTGCATGATATACAAGAACTCTTCAAGGACCTCCACATAATATAAAAGTTCTATACCAATTAAAAGCACCAGATCTGCGCTGAAATAGCCTGAAAAGTGTGTGGAGTTGTTTTAGATACTCATCTGTTCCAAGCAAAACCTCACATTTAAAGCTGCCGGTTTTTGGAGAAGGAAATATCTCTTGCATGAACGCATTCGTTCCCCGGAGATCTTAGCTTAATACCCAAATGAACAGAGCAGATCCGTGGACCACATTCGATAATCCTTGTAATTTCAGTCGTGGAAGGAATAATATTCCACACTCTGCATCTTGCGCGAAACAGAGCGTGGTGGGAAACCGTACTAATATATAAAATAACCGGCGTGGAACGACTGCAGGGTCAGTGAAGTGAATGTGGGTCACATTCATAATAAGCAGGCACAGAGACTTTCCTCCCAACACAGAGCAACTCTGTTTGCTGGAGCATGAAGGTTGCACTTACTGCTTCTGCAAATGTCACACAGGCACAGCGGCGACGGCGGCGGCGAGAACCTGCCCGAACGTGCAGGCACCACCAGACATGATAGGATGGAAACGGGGCAATATTTACTAACTGGAGTGAAGAACGCCCCACAAAGCTGATGGTGTGTCTGCCCCGCGAAGTGGCATGAAATATTCATCCTGTGTTTTGGTTTCATTTATTCATTTCTAACCCGGCGTTCGGCGAGGCCTGATGTGTGTTTTTGAGTGGAGTTGCCATTAGTGCTGCCATTCTTGAAAGGGCAGAGAACCAAGCGAACGACAGACGTTTTGATCCTCGAGTCGCCATTCTGCGTGAAAGCAGACTTGTAAGACAACATCAAAGATATGGAAATCAATGCAAAGGGGAGGGTTAGGGGCACAGAAGCATAGGCGGTTCTACACGGGGGCCAGGTCCCCCCTAAAATTGCTCTTGGCCCCCCTAAACTGAACAGCCAAAGACTGAAATATACATTTCTTATCGTGACATGCTCTAGACGGACTAGTTAAAGAACAGAACTAACGCTACATGTGTTCTAGACGGACTACTTAAAGAACAGAACTAACGCTACGTGTGTTCTAGACGGACTACTTAAAGAACAGAA
>JBBMFX010027348.1:0-12157 GCA_037832545.1 Rhabdalestes septentrionalis | reverse complement strand
AGACTGTTGATATGAAAGGGAAAAATAGTTTGTGAGAAAAAGTACAGGTTGTCAAACAAAACATCATAATTTATTAATAAAAGTGAGTGATTGTTGTTGCACATTTGGAGCTTTTCTTTTGGTGGAGGCAGATAGAATTTCTGAAATTAAAACATATATGCCAAAAATGCAGATACAATATTAAACAGTGATAACATATTGTTTTATATGCTGTTGGATTAAATGAAATGAATTGACTGTTCCTAAATGTATTGGACATTTCAGTTGGTCCATGCTTTACATTATAATTGTACAAGGCAGTAATTATTTATTTGTTCATAAAAGCACTAATACACTGTAAAATCTACATACAATGTATTTGCAATCACCACACTACACCTGGTATAGATGAGCAGTGCTTCTTTAAATTAATCAGGTGTGTTAGATTTAGTTGCTAATGCCTTTGGTGAGAATTCAAGAACCAAACATTGTTCTTCTAAGCGGCTCATAAGATGCCTAGAAAACAATAAATAGCCCATATTTTTCATAACTGTCACATTCATTGTATCAGAATTTCAAACAAATGTAACAACAACAAAAAATAAACAAATAAAATATAAGTGTAACAACATTTAACAAAATATTGTCAGTGACAGTTCAATGTACTGAGGGAAAAAAGCTCTCCAACACCTACTGGCCTTTGTGAAAATCAAATTTTCAGTAATTCACTTAACCAAATTGGGTCAATAATTGAAATCAGATAGACTTGCCACATTAGATTAGACTTGATCTTGATTACTGTCAGCCCTGTTAAATTTAAACATCACTTAAATAGGACCTTCCAGGAATGTGAAGTAACTAAAAGGCCCAAATAAGCATCACATTTGTGATCAAAAGAAAATCTAGAAGACACGAGAAAGACAGTTTTTGATGTACACTTTTCTGTAAAGGCATTTCTAACACTCTGCAACACATGTGGGCCATAGTGAGAGCCATTCATTCCAATATTTCCACACTGGTTAATCTACACAGAAGTGTCTGACCTACAGTCATTTATTCAAGAGCACAGTGACAGTCCAGCTGGGACATTACAAAACAACCCAGATAAATATCTTAGAAAACTACAGGTCTTGCTCATCTCACATAAGGTCAATGTTAAATAAACTGTTTTTTTTGCTGCAAGGTGGAAACTTGCCATAATTGACTGAACCATGAAATCAGTTTTCTACTAGAAAATCCTGCAAAAGAATTTCCTCAAGCACAATTTGATTATGCAGCACGACAAACATAATGAAGAACAAGTCTACCAATGAAAGGCTCAAAAGAGAAAAAAAAAAGGCAGGACTTAGGCAGTTCATTCTTAAATAGGCAGTTCATTCTCAAAATAATTAATCGACTCAAAGGTCTTGATGACCTCCAAGTTATACCTGGGAGTTTGGAATAAGTGAGATCGGGCTACAAATAACAAAGTCCACTTATTACAGGCATTCAAAGTTCAACTGCTTAGCAATCATTTTGGTCATGTTGTAGGTCACCCAGTAAGGATCACCTGATTTCTGAATGCTTACTTCAGACCAAGCATCTCTTATTAAATAGTTCAAGTCCATGTTTATTTGTATAGCATATTATCATACACAAAAGGCCCTTCAGTGTGCTTTGTGAAAATGTATTTTGACAAAATATTTATAATAAAATAATAAAATAAAATAAAGCAAAATAAAATAGAGAAAAATCGTTGAAGAAATAAAAGAATACATGAAAAATGAAGGAGGATTAGAAGTGCATGTTTAAAAGAGGGCAGTGAAGAACAGTGCAGTTTTTAACAGCTTTTTAAAGCTACAGTAGGTGCAAGTCTAAAATATTCATGGGAATTTTGTTCCAGCAGCTTGATGCATAGTCGATTAACACCATTTGAGATTTAGTTTAGTTTCAGATCTTCTCTCTAATAACTGAGCAGCCCCTGCAGATCTGAGAGACCCACCAGGAACATGTTATTTTAATCGCGATTGTTTCGCATGTTTTTCTGCTATTAATCACTTTGTTATACTCAAAATTGTACAATTAATTAAAAAGTAGTGCAAGGCGCACTTTTATTTTTTAAAGTACCGCTATGATGATAGGTATGACTAAAAACTCCAATACCCATAGTTCCGTGATAGGGTGCGGAGCATTATGGGTAAAAGCAGAGGCTGGTGGTACGTATGTTTGGGAATGAGTCTGTGAGAGCGCACTGTTTCAGAATTCCATTAAGTAATTTATTAGGACCAGTAATTTATTTGTCGTCATAGTGAATTCTTGAAAACTGCAAGAACATTTGGTTTGCAAAAGTTTTCAACAAATTAGCTTTTTAAGAGAAGTATTTGCTTTAAGATAAGATAAGCCTTTATTAGTCCCACAATTGGGGTGTTAAAGATAGCTTCTGTTGTCTTTAACACTTTTGACTGTGCATTTCAAATATGTCTAAATCTCAATGTAGATATTAATGTAATCAAAAATAAAAACAAAGATACTTGCCACTACAGGGCATTCACGTGTTATCTAGTTCGTTATAGAAAAAACAAGTTACCCTTGAGTATTATAGCAGTTGTAAAGTGAACCAGTTCCAAATGAACGTCTATGTTTCTTATTGCAGTGTCATTAATGTCCCTTTTGGTATAATAGTCAGGCATCCAAAAGTACTTTTGTCCATATTAAATGGAAAACAAATCATAGCGCAGCGTGCTCCGTGCACTTACGAGGCAAAAAAGCAACCAACTTTCCAAATAAAAGGATAAAAAATATTCTTTGAAATAATTGTCACATTAATGTGCCCAGCATTACTTCAAACATATCAGCATTGGATGTACGACCCAACCATATGGGTGACTTGTACACAATGAGTAATGCCTCGAAGTGGGAACCAGTGCAAGGACCTGAGATTTGGAGGTATGTGCCATCTTGGTTTTGGTTTGAAATTTGGCAGCAGCTATTGTAGCAAAGTGCCCCCAACCATTATCCTAGTACCCATCCCTGAAGGGACACGGACAGTGTGATCTCCACAGAGGCCGGAACAGCTCAACACTACTCGGGACTTTCCAGCTGTAGTTGAGTTGTAACAATAAATGTTTCAGGAAGAGAAAAATTTCCATAGGCAAATCTAACATGGCACCTCTGGTGCACCTTTTGCGTACAGATGCAAATGACCCCAGGCTGAGCCATTCCAGTTTGGCCCAAAAGCCTTTCTGCTTACTTTGCATAGGGATAAATATGTCAACAGCTTTTAACTTTGAGACTTCATAGACACAAACTTGAAAATGTCATGAAATACTGGTTACAACATTAAGTTAAATTGTTAGGTGTGAACCGGTTTGAAGTGTACCCTAAAACAAATAGCCTGTATTAAAGAACAGTCTTTTTGCTTTGAAATTTCTTGGGTTTTGAAGATTTGTAAGCCTTCCAGATTCAATAATCGTTGGTGCAATTCTGGAGTTTGATGACCCAATTATCTTATGGCAAACTTTATTGCTGTTGGAAAATGATTTAATCATTATTGACCACTAGGGGACGCCAATGGTTGGGTTTTTATTTTTATGTTTGATTTTGTTTTAGTTTTTTCCGCAAATAGCATGTAGAGGTCAAAGAGTACAACCTTATTTTAAAATGAAATCTAACGTTCATATAAAAGCATTTACATAAGAAAACAGTCACCTTAGTCCCCTGTTTAACAACTCTGTTATTTTTTGTTGAATTTTTATAGGGAAGCATACCTAAATACTTATCCATTTTCCCTAATGTCTCAAGCACAGTAGATCTTTAGGTGTGTCTTGTTGCTGCTGTACCATAAATTATACAAAGACTTTGAATAGAACACACATACTGTATAACAATTGTTTGATATTTGGAGGTCTTGTTTAAATACTAAAAAGTGGTACAGTATTTAAGTTTAGCAAGAATACAATAATATATATATTTTTAAAAACTATCACAAAATACCTTACACACTTCTCTGCCAGCTACCATGAGCCAAAACATATTTTGGCTTTAGTGTTTACAGACAACATAGAAAAAACATACCACACAAAATAGAATGTTCTTCATGTCACTCGTTGTTGTCCACATAACAGGAGTCACCCCATTACAGTTTGTACAAGGAAAATTTAAACCATATTCTTCCCATCAAAAAATTACATTTTCACAGATGTGTGTTATGAATGACTGATATGCTTTGAAATGTACATACTGTAACGGAGTTGGCTGGGGAGGGCTCGTTACAATACTATATCAAGCTGTTTTATTAAAAAGTGAGTAAAATTCAGTTTTCTTCGTGTCACAGGGCCTGTTACATTAAAGGACGATTGTCCTTAAAAAGAAATGATTCTTTTCCTCGAATGACATAATATGGGACAGCCTTGGAGAAGGCTTTTTATTTTTTTTTAAATCAATATCATGAAATATCAGAACAGAGCATAAGGTGGCAGTTCGACCCAATAAAACCTTTTTTCATTCATTTTTACAGCGTGGGTATAAAGGGAGAATAAATGAATGTTCCTTTAATATGTCCTCAGAAATGTAGGTTTTCAGGTGTTTTGAGGAGAACATTGCCCTCTAGTGCAGTCATACGGAAGAACACCAGTTTGGACTCGGGTGTTGTTTTGAAAATAATGGAAGTTTTTATCCACATAAGGAATTTTGTATAAGTTATTTCAAATACGATTCATAATTATTTATCTGGATGGGAGCTTCTTTTATACACGTGCATGTATGAATACATACAATTAGCATTAGTAGGCTACAACAACGGAGTGAGTACTGACTCATGTCTACAGGGTTGTTGCTGGACCGCTCTCCCTGGGGCACGTGCCCCCGTATTTACGTGGCGTGCCCCAGTAAAATCTCACTTTCAGCTTTCAACAACAAAATAATTAATCTGGCATATGGAACATTTCATACTGGCCAAGCATTCATTTAGTATGATCAAATCGACAGAGGAGTGGATGTTTTAACCACAAACATGAACAAAGAAAACACGTTCTGTGCATCAAAAATAAAATGTCCCTTGCTCTAAAATTGTAATCATTATAATTGGTTATTATTATTATTTAATGTAGAAGAAAGAATCAGAAAAGGAATGATTAGCTTTTGTTATTATTTGCATATACAGGTATGCCATTTCTGCCATAAAACGTGTTGAGGATGTTCATTTCTCTTCATTCATGATTTAATAAATCTGTGCATTTTCAGCTTTATCCATAGTTGCTTCAGTAGAAGCTGTAATATAGTAATAATAATGAGCAAACCAAGAAAAGCTGTTGGAGCACATACTACAGCTCGTTACATATTTCAGCAGGCTTTCCAAAAATACAAAAAACAACAACAAATAAATGAAGAGAGGAGCCAGGCTACTGCAGATAGTATCGAATCCCAGGACTGCTCAGGAACTCCCGAGCATGGGACTGTACCAGTTCACAACGAAATAGAACTAGTTCAAAATACAGTTCAATCAAGTAAAAAGTTCACGTTCATGGTTCATATTTAAAAAAAGTTTCAACTAAGTTCAGAGCTAGTTCACGTTCAGTGTTTTTTATTTTGTTTTTTCAATACAACATCCTTCTATCCAAACCTCCTTCAGTCTTCTCCTTCTATCTGTCATGCGACTGAACAATTACAGACATATGTTATAGTAAAAACCAATTTTGAGTTTGAGAATACCCCTTATCACTGGAAAAGTGGAGAAATGAGGTGCAGATACACTGTATATGGAATTTTTATTCCGAAAACATTAACACAAAGACATATCTTTTAAAGAGCTCAGAAAAGAACAGAACTAAAAATAATCTAAAAGCCTTTGTGTGTTTTTTTTAACCATATCATAGGAGAGCTCTATACAACTTTAAAACTCAAAGATCCAGTATTTAGCTGTCCTTTTATAAGCTTATTTCCAATGTGTATTTGAAACTTGAAACACCAGCCACGCTCTTGTGCTAGCCTGCTACCAAGAACTGAAGCTTTGTAGTGAATCAGAAGAGCCGACTCCCATCAAGTGAGAGCCGGACCAGCTCCCCACTTTATTTCCTTTAGCTGCTCAGTGGTTCTGTTTCTGTTCTGTGGATTTGTTTGCAGTGTTGGAATTAAAAGTTTTTTTAAATATTAAGAAATTTAAAATGTCTGCTTTTGGAGCAGAACAAAGATCAGCTCACAAAGCATTCATATTTGCCAAGTTAGGCTAAAATATGAGGCTACTGATGATAATAAACTAAGAGCCTTTTGGGAGCCGAAAGAACGGGCTCTTCTTTGGGAGTGTTACTCAGGTGAATGGGTTAAATGCAGAGGACTCAAGTAATTTCCTCTAGAATCAATACATTATGTAAAATAAAACAAACAAACAATAAAAAACAAGAGCAGATAAAAACATTGTATAGTTTGTTTGTTTTTTTTACAATTTTTTGGAAGAATTCTGCAAAGGACCATATATTTTTCTGCTGTTTTATGGGGAGACATGCTGCTTTATTACATTCACATTGGTGGTGCTTTATTACATTCACAGAGATGTGGTGCTTTGAGAGCCTGAGACACTGCAGGCCTTAGTGGATTTAAAATTTGTCTACCTGTTGTAGGAGCGTAGCATAGCTATTAACACCAGTGAGGGTTTATTGTCCCTGAAGCCCAACTTCATAGTTTGGTTGCACAATAGCTGGTAAAACGCAGCAGACACAGCACTCTTATCTACATATGTTTGAGTAAAGTTCACCCACGTTTCATCTAATTAATTCCTATCAGAGAAGTTGCTCTCAGTTATTGCCCTTCTCTGCTGTATGTGGTATCAAAATCAGTATACCTTTTTATTGGGGAAATAATCTATTGATAAAATGATGTGCAAGGCAGGCAGTTCATATCAAATCTACACTTTGACCAATTCAAAATCCCTAAGGCGTACAGTTGTGTTGTGTTTTGCTTAGCCTGTGAAGTGCAGTTTGGGGCCTGGTGGTCAGGGATATGCCCCTGTGATCAGAAAGTCATGGGTGTGAATCCCCGTGCTGTCAGTGTCAGCACAAATTTCTGCCTCTGTATTTAACCCATACACTACCCATACAGCCCGGAACACAGCGCCCAGGGAGCAGAGTGTGGGAAGTAGGGTTGCCAACTTTCTCAACCCCAAACGAGAGTCACTTTCTTGCAGGTGTGCACACATAGAAGCTGCCTAACAATAATGGAATTGAGGAAATTACAAGGTCCCATATCTTTTTTTGTGGCTACACAGTCGTTTTTTTCTTAGCAGGTTCACTGCTCCTTTTGACCACACAGTCTATAATTTGTCACTGCTCACCACTAGTGGCCAGTGCACACTCACACACCAACAACCGTGTCTCAAAGCAACGTTTGCATGAGTTTCGCCATGCTTATAGTAGTCTATTATTTTCCGACGAGGCTGTGATTCGAATATGAGACTGGATCTATCCCAATGGGACAAATCAATATCGGGGTGCCCTGGACAGTTCAGGGCAGTTGGCAACCCTAGTGGGAATGGTACCTTGCTCAAGGCTCCTCAGTGGTGCTTAGCACCATTTAGCAGTCATGAATGAAATGCATAGAAGAATTTCACATTGTTTCTTACTGTGTACTGTTATCATGCCTGATGTGAAGTGTAGTGAAATCAAAGTGAGGGTAGTTGGAAAGAATGCAGCTTTCATTCCTCAGGCCAGGCACTTGATAAATGACAGGCAGTGTAGGAGTGAAGTAATGGTCATGTGAATCAGTGACTGTGGGGTAGAGCCATGAATGCCTGGTCCCAGTCAGTGTCCAGTTCACGGGGTGTCTTGTCTTATAATCAAAGACTCGGTGTGGCTGTTGATTTTCATTCCAGTAGATTCCTACTTAATCATTTGGTTTTGCTCAGTGGATCATGTGAGCTCTTTAATAAAAGCCTACAGGCACAACATCTCATTGCAGCTGAAAGTGGCCCTGGTCTTGAATGTATAATCCACTAACCAGATTGAATCAGCCACATATTTGCAGCAATCTGCAGAAAGCTTTAAAATAGTTTCAACAACATGACATATACTCTATTATCAAAAGTTGTGCGATGCCTGACATTTACACCAACAGGAACTTTAATGACATTTAAATAGATAGACTTTAATATGGAGTTGATCCCCCTTTTCAGCCATAAAAGCTTCTACTCTTCTTGGAAGGCTTTCCACAAGTTTTTGGAGTGTTACATGTAAAAAATTTCCCTCACTCACCCTCGTGGGTAGCGAGAGCCTATCCTGGGGGTTAATGAATGCGAGGCAAGGTGTCCCAATACATTTGCACATATTGTGTATGCAACATAAAATGTGTAAAAGCTACCTACACGTAGCATGTTGTGTCTTCTCATGCCTCATGCAAACACACACTTTCACTTTCACCTCCTGATTAATCATGCAGTGATAAATAGGATAAGAAAAATGTTGTTTATTACTAGAAGCGCATCACTAGCGCTGTTATTACTCATCCCTCAAAAGAGCTTAGTAAAACTGAGCTAAGTCACTGGTTAGTTATGACTTGTAAAAATGCTATTGTCATTGGCATATTGCCATTATTGGGAAAGCTTTTACCCTGAATGTTACCATGGCAATGACAGTGTTGAATAACTTGCGTAAGGTGAAAATGGTTGATCAGTCACATATACAAGAGATACTCAACAAGAAAGTCACATTTACAGCAAGATTTACCCATTGACGATGCCTGTCAGCTGATTTATCCTCACACACCATCCAGTGCATCCCTAAAATTCAGCGAGTACCGAGTGATGGACTCAAACCTTTATTTTTTGGGTGCTTTCTGCTATAGAAGTATGTAAACCTGATTTAGTGGGGCATGCTGACTGGGTGGTAATATAGTGAAGGGAGCATAAGACCAGTCAAAACTCTACCCTGATCTAGAACGTATGTTAACAGACTACTCAGACAGCTTCATGGTGAAGCACACTAATATGGACAAATGTACTGGGATACCTAACCATTACACAAACAAGGACTTTAATGAGACTGGTTTCATTTTGATTTCCATTTTGGAAATCGAATTGGCTCCTCATTTGCAGCTAGAACTGCTTCTACTCTACTTGGAAGGTTTTTCACAAGATTTGTTTGAATTTGTGTCCATAAATACTGTCGAGCATTTATGAGCCCACGCACTGTATAACATCCATTACCTCTAATTAAGTACAAACATAACACTGGTTACTCAGGTATTACACTGGTTCAGATATTATTGCAGCTCAGATAGCTTTTGCAACATTTACACAATGGAAAACTGAAAAACTAAATTAAATTGCAGGGAAGCCATAAAAGTAATAATAGTTAGCTGCTTCATAAAAACTGCAGAAAAGTTCATGTTAAAATGAGTTCCTCATAGTGTAAGCACAGTAATGAACAGTTGCCTGTGCATTTTACATTTAAAACATTGTTTTGTGCAATTAGACCACACATGAGGCTACTTCAAGTCCCTGAAGCTTGTAACCCCAGTGAAGTTCTTCAGCTTAACATTAGTTAAGTTTTAGAAGTTGGACCTGTAGCCCTTATTCTCAGATTCTAGGAACACAACTGAGTCATGTTTACTGTATAAAAGTTGTGATTTTTTTTCACGGAAACATCTGGTGATAGGTGCAAGGGTAAATGTGTGTGTGTGTGTGTGTGTGTGTGTGTGTGTGTGTGTTGGTTTTAATAGCTGTGTAGCAACGGCAAGAGAGGAAGGATACAGAATGCCTGTGTGTTCAGATTGTGTACGTTTATTGGACAGGGAACTCGGCACGTGCATGAATATGAGTGTGTTCGTTGGTATAACCACTTAAAATAACTGTGTGCGTGTGTATTAGCTCGTATATCTCCTTAAAATAACTGTGTATTTGTATTAGTTTGTACAACTCCTTAAAATAACTGTGCATGTGTATTAGTTTGTACAACTCCTAAAATAACTGTATGTGAATGTCATTTTGTAAAAGGATGAAGCCATTTCTGGCAGCTTGTTGGGGTTAAATTTGGGAGAAATGGAGCACAGTTTGGGATGAGCTGAAGTTAAGTTTATGATCCAGAACTAATCATTCATTTTCAACACCTCCCTAATGCTCTGTGGCAGAAAGTAATCAAACTCTAACAGCAATGTTCCAAAGTCTGGAGTAAAGCCTTTTTAGAAGAGCTTTTGATTATTCCCTTATTATTTGATTATAACCCTTTACATGGTGTGGAACTTAGGTGATGAATGAACCAAAATATAATCCAAACTATTTACTTTAATTTTATAACTTTATTGTTGTAAGTTAAGAATGCTTTTGCCCTCTTTCTTAAAGTTCATTCAGTTTTTAAACTGCAACAATTAAGGGTATAACCCATTTGTTTCAAATAAATATACGAATATGATGGCCTATACTGTCCTTCGATATATATACTAGAATTATGACAGGGACAGATGTAACATAAGCAGTACTTGAAGAAAACTAAAAGAAGGTCCATTTACTCTTGAATATCTATTCTGACTCATGTAGTGTTGGTAGTGCATGGTTGTATTCTGGCCTAATTTGATATTCATTTAGAAAATGGGTCTTTTTTACAGGGGGTATAATCTATTATATTCTATTCGATTCGATTATGCACCAAAATACACTTCATAGGACGGGTCTTTTTTGAGGAGTTCTTATCATTTTTCACATGATTGTTTCTCATTACATATATTCTATTCTATTCTATTCTATTCTGTTCTTTAATATACTTTAAGAACAGCTATAAAGTGATAACTATATCATGTAAATACAGAAGTTCCTTAGAAGAGGGAAAGCCCCCAAATAAAAAAACATTTTCCTGGAATGGGTTTCCCATTGCCTGCATTTTTCTTGGAAAGGCCTTTAAACACAGCTGTTGCTGCATCCTGCTAGAGGCTTAATTTAGCTTCATTCACCATCCTTTCTCATTGTTTGTCAACACGAGTTGTTTTGACTCTGAGAATGAGCTCTTCACAGCCTCTTTTGTTGGGGGGTTCCTGCTCTCTCTGAGTCCTCTGTGCATGATGTTCTTAAAGGAGCAAGAGGAGGTGGAAGGGTAGTGTACAATCTCACACTGGATCAAGCTCCCTTCAAATCCTGAAATGCTGAAGTGGGTATTTTTGCAAATTGTTTTCTTCTTGTATTTTTTTTTTTTTTGGGGGGGGGGGGGTTTAAGAAAAAATAATACATGCATATATAAAGAGACGGAAAGATAGGTAGATAGATAGATAGATAGACAGACAGACAGACAGACAGACAGACAGACAGATAGATCTATAGACAGACACATAGAAATAAATATTTGTAGCCTATAATGCTGAACAGCAGATGAAAAGGAGAGAGAAAATAGTAAAGGCATTCAAAACAGCTCAATTGGGAACTGTCCTCTGTCCATTCTTGCTATGTCAAGTCTGTGACACAGTGTTCGACTTCTCTGAAAACTGCAGCCCGGAGTTACCCTATCTGACCTCAGTTTAACATTACAGTTCAGAGTCTATGAACATGTGTGCAGGAGGGCAACATCCACCACCAAAATCCCCATGCAGTCAACAGTCAAGGTCGTCCGTATTCTGCCGAACTGTATCAGCGTCCTTATCAGTAATTTCATTTTTAAATGTTAACCACAGGTCCCGCTCATGGAGGTGAAAGGTTACCGTCTGTGTAGCTTTTTTTGGGAAACACTGCTGCAGAGCATATGCTGCACATTCAGATGTGATTCAAGCCTTTTACACACCTGTTTCCTGTTTTTGGTCTCCGTCTCTTAGTCTCGTTTTCTAAATCTGTCCCTCGTCGTCATCATCGCCCTGTGCACACTTGCCTCGTTTGCTCAGAGCTAAAGTTCACCTGCACCAAAACATCCCCTGTCCAAACACACCCCCAAGAAACAAAATACACATTTTAGTCATTTATTCTGCAGAACCTGGCAGAGAGCTGATATTATCAGTTCTTCTTAAATTCAAAAAAAGGTTTTTCAACATTTGGTAGAAGATTTTGAAAGAACAAAACACTCACAGAACACATTTCAAAGATTTAAATGACACTGTAGTGATAAATGGTTTTATTTGGGTGGCGGAACATTTTCAGCACAGACATTGATATTGTAGTTTAATAATATGTGTGTGTGTGTGTGTGTGTGTGTGTGTGTGTGTGTGTGTGTGTGTGTGTGTGTGTGTGTGTGTGTGTGTG